>PVHY01001267.1:0-167051 GCA_004024945.1 Uropsilus gracilis
AAGAAAGAAAGAAAGAAAGAAAGAAAGAAAGAAAGAAAGAAAGAAAGAAAGAAAGAAAGAAAGAAAGAAAGAAAGAAAGAAAGAAAGAAAGAAAGAAAGAAAGAAAGAAAGAAAGAAAGAAAGAAAGAAAGAGAAAACAGGAGTCTGTAGTGAAATCTAGAGACAGAAAGTAAGCTATTGGTTGTCTAGGGCCAGGGAGATGATGATTGGGAAATAATAGCTAAGGGTCCCCTTGGGCATAATGAAAATGTTCCAAAATTAAATTACAGTGATGATGCATAATTCTGTAAATATGTTAAAACCTTGTATACTTTAAATAGATTTGCTATATACATTACTGCAAGAAAGAAAATCTTTAGCTGTCACTCCCTACTTCCCCTATCCCCACCCACTAGCCCCAGGCAACTGCTAAACTACTTTGTATTTCTGTGGATTTGCTTTGTTTGGTCTATTTCATACAAAATGTCATCACAAACAATATGTCATCTTTTGTGTTTGTTCCTTTTACTTAGTGTAGTTTTTCAAGATATAGCATGTATTAGTACTTCATTTTCATCACTGAATAATATTCTATGTTATGACTAACCATGTTTTGTTTATCTACTAAGTTGATTGACATTTGTATTTCTACTTTTTGTCCATTATGAAAAATCCTGCTATGCTAACTCTAAACATTTAGACATTGTTCTTATCATTATACAAGAGAGTAGTACAAATATACCATTTTTCATTATTCTTTACAGATTAGAGAATACTAAAATCCCCATTATGGTATAGCTATAATAATGAATCTCTATCTTTACATGAGGATGGGAGCTCTTAAAAGAAGTCTGCTGACAGAAGTCTAAGAAGGTGTCTCACCAACACACATACACACACACACACACACAACTTGAAGAAGTTTCTGTTAATGCTTTCAACTGTGTAGCCATGTCTATTAAAAGCCACTTGTAAATAGCTAACTTCAGCTCTGGCATGCCATAGATTAGGCATATTTGTTTTCCAGGGAAGATTATAAATAGAGGGGGGAGGGGGGAGTGAAACAGAATGTATTTTGCAAATGAGTCCAGATGGAAAACTAACAGATGGCCGTGCACTGTATTTTGTGTGTTCAGACCTACATTTAAATTAAAAATTTTCATAATTATGATTAACGTCTGTAACAACACTGGTTTTCCTGTGGTGGCATCATATATCATGTATCGGAGGTATTGAATAGAATATTTTCATGAAAAGGTTTCAGACTGTATACAAATTTTGTTACTTGCCTGCCCTACACTTAAGGAGGAAACAAAACAAAACCTCATTCAGCAATGACAGAGTGCTAAGAAAACTTTAGTGCAAGTGGACTTTCTATAATAAGCCTGTCTGCCGCCATCTGGCTTTTTCTCAAACCAGTCATTCCATGCAGAGGGGGAAATAATGGGCCCTTATTTCCATGACATTTTTTTGTTGATTTTTTTTTTTTTGAAGCAAAGACCTTACCCTTGGATCATGTGTTGTTGTTGTTTTTTTTAATTTCTATACATACAAGCAATATGTCTATTTTCTAATGTTTTATCTTGTGTGTCATATAGATGACTCGCTGCCTTCTTACTTCCCCAGTCTTCTTAGAGGTGGGGGGGGGGACTGACATGGCATGTCTGTGCATCTAGACTCACAACTTTATGGTCTCTGCAATGAGAGTTTGAAGCCTGGCTCTTTGCAGGCTCTTTGCAAGGTCCAGAAGTGTGGACCTTGTGTAGTGAATTTGACCTGATGCCAATTCATATTATACCTGTGGAAGATAGAGAATCTTACTTATCTTCCATTGGGGTGTGTTCCACTCAGCATCTTTGTTCCACCCTGGTGTTCTATTCTGGGATAAATCCTGCCTCCCATTTTGGTGCTTCCTTATTCTTTCCTCCTGTTCTGCTGACATACTGTCCCTGTTCCTTGGTTTTGGATTTTCACCTCCATCCCATCCTAACTATGCACATTTTTGACTTTTGCTCTTCTCAATATCAGCATTTTGTCTTGAGCAGACTATTTCCTCCCTGATAAAATTTCTTCTTTTTTCTGCATATGGAAGATATCAGACACATTTCTGCTATTTGGCTCCAGCACAATTCCTCAAGGTGATTATCCCTAAGCCCTCTGGTGACCAGCCTGTCTGCAGTGGGCAAGCTCTGGCACGGAGGACTGTGCTGGGGGGTGCACAGGGTGGCAGAGAGGATAAAACAGTAGCAGCCCATTTACAAGTTGAGCTAACAGCTATGTTCTATGAATATTTTAAAATATCATATGCGTCCATACGTTGCAGTATGAACATATTTGATGCCAAAAAAGAAATCTTGGCAGAACTACTGAGCACTTAACAACATCACTAATTATTTGTGTAACATTTGGCAAACAGTCAAAACCGGAATTTTTTTTCCTGGTAAACATATTTTTATACATTTGTCCTCCCTATAAAAATAACCAGTTGAGATGCATATATTTTCACTCGCACATGTTTGCATTGCTGAGGCATAAACCAATCCTTCCTTAAAAGGTTCCTTTCAAAGTTATTAGCTAATTCATAAGCCCAGTAAACCTGGGGGCCCACAGAGCATATGCTCAGCATTGAAGCACCAGCTTGGTAATCAAACAAGGAGCAATCTAATATGAGCTTTCAAGGCAGGTGAATTTGACTGTAAATCATGGTTCTGCACATAGGTTTGTATTTTCTATTCTTAATTACATCTGTGCAAATCTCCATTTGTTTATGGTTGCCTAATCCATGGAGTGGGCTATTTGCATTCCCAGAGGCATATTTCCATGGTATGCACTTCTATGAAGGGAAAAAAAAAAAAAAACCTCATTCAGCATTAATTTGAACATTAACTGCAAAAATAGATATAGAAATGAATCCTCTTCAACTCAGCAAATATTTATGGAGCACCTGTGCAAAGGGCTGATAGTGACATGCAGGAAATCTATTTCACTGAACTCACTGGAGCCCAGTTTTCTCATCTATAAAATGGGAATATAAAAATATTTTCATCTAAAGTGCTGTGTTAATATGAGCAAGAAGTATTAATAGTAGTTAGTGTTTATAAATTTCAAGTGTTTATAAATTTCACTTTTTTTTTCCCAGCACCACCTAATTGCAGATATTTTTCTTTCTATGTGACTTTGTGACTGTGTCAGGAACAAAGACAGCAATTGCTTTTATATTCAATTACTTCACCCCACACACACACACTTTTGTCAATCCTTCATTATCTTCGAAAGGATTTGTGAAACCAGTGCCAGCCAAAATTGTGTGTGATGTACAAGCAACAGGAACTTGGAGTGTGCCTTTTATTTGGGTGATGCTATATGCTTTGTGATAAGAAAAAGAAAGCAGGGAATTGACGAGTTCTCAGTAAATCTAAAGAAGTGGGAGTGGAGGGGAAGACCTTCACATTACTTCTAGGTGACTCAGTGGGTTTTCTTAGGTGAGAAAACATGAAATATTTGAATACTTCATTTGGATTTTAAAATGCTGTGTCTTAGGAGCCTCCCTGAAACTCTACCTGTGCAATGAATATCTGCATGTCCTGCCACACGGGTCTTTGTGAAGATTCAACAGAATATGTATGAAAGCTCTTTATGAAGATCAAAGAGTCAAATCTTTATTATTGCCTTCTTAGTCAGAGCTTAGGCTGTGATAAGCAAGATGTGTGGAATCTCCGCAGATATCCTTCCTCTGAGGAGTAGTGAAGAGTGAGAGGCACGTTGGGCTCCACCAAACTTTGACATTTCCATCCTAATTATCCATGATGTTTCCTCCCCCCCCCCCCCATAGCTGGGATTAGGCATCATGACAAGACTAGGGCTAGATCCAGGCTGTCAATGACAGAATAAGAAAAGTAGTACTATTGGGTCACCTTAGAAAAATCGACCTTTTGTCTGCAGATTTCCCGCTCCTCATCTATAATGTAATGAGGTCAGGGATATCTATTCTGGCTCCCATATTCCCTGTCAGGGAATAAAACAATTTTTATGTATGTGTTGCAGGTAGGTGATGGCATTGGCAATCTCAAGGGGATCATCTCTTTAGTGTCATGAGGAGTGAGTATCAGAAGATTCTCATAATGTGAGGCAATCAGGAGCTATGCTTTATGGCCAGAGAAGGGTCTTCTTAGATGGCCAGAGAGGGTTGTTTTGAAAAGTCAGATTTTCAGCTGGTCCAGCCTATTGGCTAAAACCTACCTATTTGTTAGCCCTTCATCAGTGTCTCTAGTTCCCTACACATGCACTGCAAAGGTGATTTCCCCAGGTAAATCCATACACTACAATGACAGAGAATCATATTTGCCCTGGCCTTTCAAAAATGTTTCAGATTAGACGGGACCATAATTTATGGCCTCAGGAACCACAGGCAATTGACCTGCATTTAAGAATCTCACTTGAGAAGAGCCAATAAATGCTTACTTTCTGCTATAATTCCTTTCATCTGTTCATATCCCTCTCTCTCATATTTGCCCATTCCTTAACTTATTAAGTAATTGCTTTATTGGTGTTCTTTCTGAAGAGCCATTTATTGTTGAAATACCCTTCATTTAGTAACTGCTGACTGATTGGAGAGCTATGTCATTTTTTAAAATTGTGTCAGAAAATGGCTTTATCTTGCCAGGATATAAAGTTATAATTAAAAAATTTAAGTCATGAATCAAGCTGAAGAGGAAGCTATGGGAAAGAAACTAATATTTTCAAGAGCCAGGGGTTAAATATGTTCCCCAGGGTTCCAATAAGTGAAACCCCAGCTTTCCTGATGCCAAAACCATTTTTCCAGGGTCCCCCACATCATTGATAGGGACAAAAATAATCTAGAAAAGTGGCAACTCACTAAAAGCTTTCTTTCTGCCTTCAGGGTTCTCAAGAGGCACCACATCTTTGTGCTTTTCAGTCCTGGTGATGCTCTCATGACTAAATCATTGTAGCAATAATTGAGTCCTTCATCCTAACCTGTTGGCCTTGGCATTTTTAATACACCTGAATTCTACAATGATTCTGTGATGGGATTCCTATTTAAAATTTTTCTACATTTTTACTTTCAAGATAAGTTGATTTCCTAGGGAATCATGACAGAGGCTTAGTCACAATATAGTGAATTTGATGTACCTAGTATTGAGGTCATGGCCTTGGATGTGCCTGTCCCAAGAGCTCCCGTCTCTGTTCTCTGGAGGACTTACTTCTTGGGTGGTATTGACAATGGCAGCAGAAACTTTCACAGAGCATAGTGTATCCTTCTTTTAGCATCAAGTGGCAGAGCTGGAAATGCAGAACAGTAATCCTGCACGTAGTCAGAGCTGCAGGTGGTACAAGAAACTTCTTTTTTAAGAATTGAATGTCCAAGTGTCTGTTTTTAGTCTAACATTTGCCAAAACAATTTCTTTGCAAGAGTGCTTTGACCTGATTTCAGGTGTTTTGCAGGTAGCCATATTCCATTTTGTTTTGCCAGAGGTTGCTTAGTATAAGTATGAGTTTCAGATAATTAACACAGATATGTGAAAACTGTCTCATCTCTTTATAGTCTAGATTAAAAATGTATCCTCTTTATTATGTTCTCAATTTGTCCTAGTTACGTTTCCACCATAGAAATTAGATCCATGAGGCCCTTTTGGGGTGACCTTTTCTTTGGCATCCTGGCCATCTTGCACAGAGTTCCTTAAGCGGAATACCAGTTGACTATCATTCACCACTGGGTTTTGCTCCCCCACAGACTAGTCCTCCATTGTCGTCCTTTCAGGATGATATTTTCTGTGCTGATTTGACTGGGCCCACAGAGTGCACAGACCTTTGGTCAAACAGAGGGTGTTTCTGGATAAGATTAACATTTGGATAGAGCAGCATCTATATCTCCCTGCTATAGATGGACCCCATCTAATAAACTGAAGACTTAAAGGCTTAACTAGAGCAAAAAGGTTTACCCTCTTATGAATAATGAATACTCTTCCTACCTGACTGTCTTCAGGCTGGGACATCGGCCTTTTCACCATGCCCTTGGACTTGAACCGAGGCATCATCAGTTTTTCCCAAAGTCTGGAGTCTACTGGCATTCAGACTAGAATTATCCATTCAGCAATCTTGGATCTCTACTTCCCAACTGTACACTTAGGGATTTTTTTTGGCCCCCATAACTATATGAATCAATTCTTTATCCTAAATCAGTATCTACTGATCTATGTCAATCCATAGTCATACATCTATTGGTTCTGTTTCTCTGGAAGACCCTAACTAGTATAAAATTCTTCTCTGCTATTGTCAAACGTAGACTTCTCTCTCCCCCTCAGTGTCCTCTTCTCCTTAGCCCCTCATCCTTACCTCTGCAAACTACTGGCCAACATAACCAAATATACACAAGTATGCCCTGGTATTACTTTTCTAAGGTGCTGTAACAAAATTCCACAAATGATGCAAATTAAAACAAAAATGTATTCCCTTGCAGTTATGAAAACTACTTGATGATGCCCTTTGACAGATACCAGAATGGCCATTCTCTCTGAAAGCGCTGTGAGAAGAGTCTTCCTTGTGTTTTCCAGCTACTTATGGGTGCCAAAAATCTTTGGTGGTGGTATTAGCTTTCAGCTTCATTACCCCAATGATGGTCATTGTCTTCACATGGCTGCCTTCCTTCCTCAAGTCTCTGCTTTTTCTTTTCTATAAGGATGCCAGTCTTTGCACTAGGGATGATCCAAATCTAGAAGGATCTCATGTTAACTAATTACATCTGTAAAGACTTGTGGACTATTTATATTCCCTGTGAGAATAACCATATATATATAAGTTACATATATATATATATATATATATATATATATATATATATATGTATACACACACAGGCACACACATATGCACACATCCCCCTGAGGTAATGATCACAGAGCCAGCTGTGGTGTGTTTGAACAGAGTCAAAGGAGGATAAAATAAAAAGAGATGGTAGATGGTAATGTCTCAAAACATTCTTTCTCAGTCATTTGTAGTAAATGCCTACTATTAGAAAGAAAGCATCGCAGAGTATAGCACTTATTTTGACATGCTTGGAAATGACTCCTGCCACAGTTAGATTCCCTAGGGTGGAAAAAGCTGTGTGGGATTCCTGGAGATACATATCAGAGTTCTGGGACAAAGCAGGGGCAGTATGGTATGCCTCATCAACTACAACTGAGCCTTGCTTTGGCCACATTTGGTTGTTTCTCACCCCTCCTGTAGTCTGCCATCCAATCTTCTGTAGTTATTGTAGCAGAATTGGTTTTATTAACCAGGAATTTTAGGTGATAAAGATCAAGATTCCATGAAAGGTATTAAACCTTTACTGCCAACTAAGGCTTTGTGTATGCTTGTCCATCCCACTTCCATTTTCTATCCACAACTCTAGGTTGTGGATAGAAAATCAAATTTTGTATGATTTTATAGTCATCTGGGTATGTTTTACGGTATTAGAGGGCCATGTAGTCAAGATGAGCTCAATTCTCAATGATGTGTCAATAAGTGATAATCTTCATCTCCAACTTTACTTCTTCCAGCATCCTTTTGGGATTGAGAACTGATAAAAGACAAATATAAATCTAAATATAAACCAAATAGCCCAATCCTCACCACTCTGAAAGTGTACATAATTAATAACACATAAACAATGACACTCCAAGGTCCATGTTATTTTCATCTGCTTATTCATATAGGACCACTCCTCAAAGCCCCTACCATCTACAAATGTTTCTGAAATCCATACATCATGTCAGACAGTGTAGCCAACACTTGTTACACCCACTTCATAGTCTCCGGGTCACATTTTACTGAATCAAAACTTGAAGAGCTGCTTTTACAAGTGTAACCTGAGAGTATGTAGCCTCAGTCACCTCAGTAATGTTCTGTTTTCTGTGAGGATTGTCTCTGTTTTTGAGTTGGGGATCTAAGGGAAGCCTTTCCTACCTCTGTACATCCATGGGCTAATGAAAGATGAGATTCATACATAAATGTTTCCATTTTCTGTGACCCCTCAAGTTCATAACTAAAGAAAATCTTGCATGGCTATATAGAGCCCCTGTAAAAAGATGCTTCAATTGCCTATTGGTGATCAATTCAATAATATATTTTTGCAACAATAGAGGGGAATCCCTATTTTGTAACCATACAGTGGAAATGGGTGGGGAGGAATGGACAGTGGGTATCAATCTAATATCAATCTAGTTCTAGTGTGAATAACACTAGAACTCTGATGGTGAGTGAGTGAGGCTTATATAAAAATGAGGTGTGAACCATACTCCCAAAATTTATATAGTACTGTCAATCAATGGTCAATCAAAACTTTATTTAGAAAAATAATTTATTTTTGTACTGGCTTTCCTCTTTCCCTATTCAGTCTTCCCAGCCACTCCTCTTGCCCTTGGGATTACATTTCAGAATAAACTATATAGTCATCAATACCTTTGATTTGAGCTCTACTTTCCGAGGAACTCCTAGGCAAGGCCATATATGCTGAAGACCTTTGCTACAAATGCAACATCTGCCATACATTTTTTCTTTAGTTTTCACATCACTAGTTGAAATTTGCTACTCATGAGCTTTCTACCCATGTTGCTCTTGTTGATGGTACTGCATCTAGACTGATACTGTATTAAGGGCTCAGAACCAGCAGAGAATGTCCTACTCCCCAGCTCTGAGCTGTACTTTGTCACCTAGGTCTCAAGGCAGGGCAGTTTGACCAAGATATTAATAAGTCTCTGACGAAAATGGCTTCTCCTCCTTTTGGTCTAATTTTTCTCTGAGCAGAGATAGTCCCCCAGACCAAGACAGACAGGCAGAGAAGGGATTTCCTCTCTTCTCCTTATCATGTTCCTTCCCTCTTAAATTTTCTTTCACTTCTCCTCTAGTCTAAAATATTTCCATGCTCCTAATTCATAAGAAGAAGTGTATGCTGATTTAGGAGGAGAAATTGGACAAATTCTAATCCTCAGTATGGTATATTGTTGTTTTCTATGTCAAAAGTTTACTTTATACAGCATAAAGTCCAGCTCTTCTTTAAAATTGTAGCAGTTTCCACCCCCAAATCATTTGTCATCCCTAAAGGCAACCTTTAGACTTTCAACTCAGCTGATTCTTTCACAGCTTACCCCATATGTGTAAAATGAGTTTATATCAATAACTATTGATTGTTAAAATAATTATTTTATTTATTTCTGCCTTAGATATGACTTAACTTTCATTTTTATTGTAGCCTTTTATGCACCCAATAAAGTTACATCACAGTTAGTTTATATCAATGTTTAGTGTTTATGATGACTATGTAAAAGCTACTCATAACTGAGAAACTAAAAGTTTTTTTATTTCCACACAATTTTTCCCTTTTCTCCAGTTTATAGCATTTTTTAGTTCTTTCATTTGTATCATTATTACATTTTGTAACATTCCAACCCCAAGCTTTCTGTCAGCTGTTTAAATGTGGTCTATAAGTATTTTCACATGAGGTGTGCCATCAGTTTCAACTCTTAAGAAGAGCTATTTTACATACTCCAGCTGGACCAGCTGCACATCAACTACTTGAGAATTCTTTTACTGATCTCTCCCTTCACAAGCACCAGAGAGCTCTCTCTCTTCCATTCTACTACTTGTTTCCCTCACTTCATGATTTTTACCACTTTTTTTCTTTTATTTGGATGAAGGTCATCTAGGAGCTTCTTGAAAAATAACTTGTGGGAGATAAATTATTTAAGACTGTGCATCTCTAGAAGTTTATGCTATCTTCATTCTTGAGTAATATCTAGCTGGTTATAAAATTAGAAGATTAGAAATCATTATCTTTTGCAATTGTGAAGGAATTCTTATTTACCTACATGTTTCTTAAATTCAAAGCCATATTGATTATTAATCTTTTACATGAGTCCTAGTCTCTTACTTGCAAGAGTTTATGATCTTTTTTTGTCTTCCATGTTTATAAACTTAAATTTCACTGTTATTTTGGTGTGAGTCTATTTTTATTCATTATGCTAAAGTATCAATGATTCCATTTAAATGTGGAAGATCATGTTTTAGTTTTCAAAATTTTACTCAAATAATATGTTTATAATATCTTTCCTCTGTGCTCTATTCTCTGTGCTCTATTCTGACTTTCCTCTCTGCTCTATTCTGACTTGGAACTGCAACTTATTAGACCCCCTGCTCTGGTTCTATAACATTGTTATGCTTTTCCACTAATTCCACTATTTTTATCATATTTTTATATTTTCAATTGAGTTTTTCATTTTACTATAATTTTTTATCGCTAAAATTTTTGTTATAGCATTATTTTTTGTCATTGTTGCAATACTCTCTGTCTCTGAGGTTACAAAACAAGCACAGTTTTTTAAGTTTTCTTTCTATTTCAGAGTCTGCTTGTTCCAAGTTACCTGAGTTGTTTTTTTTTTTTTTTTTGTCGGTAGCCACTCTTTAGAGATTTTCTTCTGAATTTTTGTGACCTTTAGCTATCTCTGTACATGAGAATGAGAAAATAGGAACAAACTGGGATTGAAAAAACTTGTGTATAGTTTACTGACTGTGAGATTCAACAACGGTGACCAGATAGGTTATTGTATTGATAAGTCCTTATTGTCATATTATTGTTCTTAGATTCTTTCCAGAACCTCCAAGAAAAAAAATTTTTCCAGTGCCCTGCCTAGAGGTTAAAAGACATGATGGAAGAAATCTGGAATCCTGATATGGGAAGATGACTTGGAGCCTCAGCATTTAATAGGTATGTGTTTACTTACTTTCCTATTTTCACCATGAAGCAAGTATCATTGAAGATGTGGAGAATCAAACTTCATGGATTGCTTATGAGAATATAATTGAAAAATCTTGGAAACAACTGAAATGTCCTTCATCAGGTAGATGGATAGCAAATCGTGGTGCATTCATTCAATGGAAAATTATTCAACAATAAAAACTAGCTGCTAAGCTATCAATAAAGCCCAGGATTAACTTAAAACACTTATTACTTATTAAAAAGTAGTCAGTATGAAAAAAACTGTTACTCTAGTCATATGATATTTTGAAAATTAGGATACTATAAGAATAGGAAACTATCCAGAAAATGCCAGTATTTGGGATGACTATGGAAGGGCTGATAGATGAATCACTGGGATTTTCAGGGTGGTGAATGTATTCTTTATTCTACTGCAATGTAGATGCCTGACATTATGCATTTGTTAAAACCCACAGAACTTTGCAACATAAAATCAGTTTTAATCTGTGGAACTTAACAAAATATACTTAGGTGGTCAGAATTCCAAGGAATGAATACAGACAGTGACAAGAGCATCTTACTATTACAAACGTATGAAACTACCCTCACTGAAGAGAATGGGGAGCAACGTCTCACATGAGTAACTTTGGAAACTAGGTGAAAGCTATATGATAGTTAATAAAAAAAAGTTTTCCCATGGAGTTATGTTTTCATATCCTGATATTGTTATACATGTATACTGGAATTGAAATTGAGATATATATATATATATATATATATATATATATATATATATATATATATATATAGCGAGAGAGAGAGAGAGAGCAGATGGTGAAGCTAGGTTTTCCACTTTTAGAGTAGGACTGTCCATTTAAGCAAGGAGAGACTGGAATATTCTTGTGCTAATGGGTTGCAAATGGAGATTGTATGCATTCATATTTAATTTAACATAGATATTTACATGTAAAAATATAAATGTATGTGTACACAGTGGTTAGTATACATACATATTTCTTGCTCTATCATTGGAGACCATGGAAACAACAAAATTATAGTAGCAATGAGAATACCTAACATCCACATTTTGATTTCTAATATCATTCTCAACAAAAAGGAATCAAGTCTCATTGGGAAAATGGTTGATTCTGGGACTAGAGAAGGAAATACACATGATGAGTTTGAAAATCCTATAGTGTCAAAAAGAAAGGAAATACTGAAAACTGCATTGATAGGATTTGGTCAAAGAGAAACAGAACTGAGTTCAACTAAAAGAATTGTTAATGACCAAAGATGGAATAATTTGAGCAACACAATAAATTAAATAGTAAAGGACTGTAGCCCAATGTATAAAACAAATGTCCCTTGGTCCATTCAGATATAAATGAATAATCGATTAAATAGATAAGAGGAAGGAGAAATCTCCCAGGTAGAAAATAATTTCAAATTCTTTTTTTGTAGACAAAACCCTCCATGATGAAAGTAGAACTCAATGTTTTCGAAATGGCCATCCTACCCAAAGCAATATACAGATTTATATAGTCCCTATCAAAATTTCAGCAATATCTTCAAAGAAGGAGAATAAGCAATCCTGAAATTTCATATGGAACCACAACACAATCCTGACAGAAAAAAAAGAAAGAATGGCAGTATCACAGTCTAGACTTCAATCTATACTACAAAGCTACAATAATTTAATCTGGAGCAAAAACAAACACACCTACTAATGTAATAGAATTGAAAACCCAGAAATACAGAAATAACCCCTAAGTAAATAAGTAACACCTAAATAAACAAGAGAAGCCAAGAATATACAATTTGTGTAAAGAAAGCCTCTTCAATAAATAGTGTTGGGAAACTAGACATGTAAAGTAATGAAAATATACCATTGTTGCACACTGCATACTAAAGTCAACTCAATATATGGGAAAGACTTGGATGTAAAACCTGAAACCATAAAATACATGGCAGAAAATTTAGGCAAAACATTTCACAATATAAACTTCAGTTATGTCTTTGAGGATTTGTCTCCAACAGCAAGGTGAAAAAAAGAAGAATATAAACATTGTAGTCTCAAAAGTGTTGCAATTGTGTCAAACTGAAAAGCTTCTGCACAGCAAAAGAAACCCTTACTACCACCAAAAGACACCCTACAAAAGGAAAGAAAATATTTGCATGCCATATATGTGAAATATTATCAGAGATCTGCAAAAGACTCACTAATTAGAATCTGAGAACTAATCTTTATTTTTTTTTCTTTAAGAGATCCTTTCCAAGAGAGAAAAATATAATAGATTTTATTTTGCTGGGACAAGTAATCATGAGCAAGTCTCTCTACAATTAAAATCACTGTAATAATACTTCGATTAACTAAATATTTGCTGAGTGCAAATTATATAAAAAGTATATAAAAATAGGCAACTAACTGATATTACTCATTTTCTCTTCCTTCATATATCAAGTATATTTTTATTCTTTAAACATCTGGGAAATCTGGAACTCAGAAGAAAGGCCAGATCAGAGGCTGACTTAATGGTTTCCTCCCTGCAGTTGACAATTATAATAATGAGAGTGGATGATCTCTTCATTGCAATTCCCTAGAGAAAAGAGAAGGAACAAGAAGCATAAAAATGTTTCAACTACAGTGCTGCATAACAAATTATGCCAATATTTGCTGGCATATAATATATATTCTCATGCTGTTAAGTCTTCATTGCACTAGAAGTTGACACAGTTCTGAGGCCCAGGTCAAAGGTACAGCTTATCAGAATGTCCTCTCAAGACAGTCACAGAGACTTTAGAAGACAAGTCCAAGTATATAAGTATATTTAAATTTATGCTTAAATTACATCCTTTAAATATCATATTGACCAAAGCAAGGCTAAACTCAAAGGCACAGGATATGGAAGTCTCCTCTGCCGCGACAATGCTGGGCAACATAGTGAGACCTAGTCTCTTAAAAATAGAAAAATAAAAAGTAAATTTTTAAAACTCCCAATATACTTGATAGATAAGGGGACAGATGAAAAATTGTGAAAATAAAAGGGAAGATGTAAGACCAAGGACAGACTCTCCATTCAAGGAATAAGTAAACTAAAATAATTTAGTGAAAGAAAATAAAGGTTAACTACTTTAAATTGTGGCCAATTCCACCAAGAACTTTATTCTGGATTTCTGTGTCACAAAGTTTGGTTCTCTATCAACTGGGCTACAAATGGTTTGTGAATTTTAGAAAAAATAAAGAAAAAAATTTATTCATATATTTTTAAATAATTTGAAATATAGAAATTTATAAATTTCCCGCAATTTCCTATTCTGCTTTTAAGTGTCATCATAACAGGTAGTATTCATATTGTACAGAGAACTTTTCCTGTCAATTTTTTTCTCTTTCCAAAGTTTTATTTGCATATGATTTACATAAAACAAAATGCACTAATTTTAACTGTGAAGGTTGATTACTTTTGACAAATGTTTATAGTCATATAGCTACCACACCATCATATTATAGAACATTTACATCACCCCAAATTTAATCTCTTACACTCCTTTGCAGTCAGTTTCTTCTTTGTTCTGCCAATCTCTGACAATACCGAGCTGTCACTACAGCTTTACCTTTTCTAGAATTTTATACAAATGCAGCCAAATATTATTTGTTCAGACCTAAATAAGTATAAACTTAATTACCTTGTGATCTGTCCATAATCATACACATCAGATATTTGTTCCTTTTTATTTCTAAGTAGTAGTCTATCACATGGGTGTACCATAATGTTTTTACCAGTTTATGGACATTAAGATTATTTTCACTTTCAATGAATTATTAATAAAGCTACTGTGAATATTTATATACAAATCTTTTTTTAACCTCTTTTTTGTTAGCAATAGACTGTTTGGATTCATGTTTATCTGTAAGTAAATGTCCACCTCTTTTCCAAAGTAGGTTGCTATTTCTTTGATTCCCACTGTCAGACTTCTAGTTGTTACATATAGTAGGCAACACTTGACTCTAAGTTTAATTATAAAGGCAGTTGTGTAGAATTGTCTTATTGCAGGTTTTATTTACTTTTCCTTCATGACTAATAAAGTTCAAAATTATCTTACTTGTTTCTTTGCCATTTGAGTATATTAAGCAACTGGTCATTATTTTGCCCTTTTTTAATTGATTCTTGTTTTTGAGAATATGTATTCTTTATACAAATAGGTGCAAAATTTTATCAAATATATATCTTGCATACATTTTCTCCCAGTCTGCTGTTTGCCTTTTAACTTTAATAGTATCTCTCTGTTTTTAAGTACTGTCAATCAATTATTTGTGTTTTTATGAATTAACACTTTTTACGGTCTCAAAGTTTGTTTATAGGCTTTTATCTAAAAGTTTTACAGTTTCACCTCTTATAGCTAAGATTATTATATGGTAAATTTAAACAGAGTACAATGATTACGTTAATAAACCACATTTGAGTTTTTCTAATTTGACTGTTTCAGTTATAAATGATGAATTCTGCTACTAAAGGAAGAAATGAAATAAAATATATTCAATATTATACCAAGTAACAACAGGTATAATTCAAATTATTGCAGTGAAAATATATGACCAACCATAAAGTTAATGATAAATAAGGTGTTCAGAAGAGAAACAAAGTATTCATTATCTATTACAGTGTGATAAATTACCACAAACCTAGAAGTTTTAAACACCTTATTTTTACTGTCTCATAGTTCTCATGGTTCAGGAAATAAGGAGCAACTTATCTAAATGATTCTGGTTCAGGTTCTCTAAAAAGTTGCCAAGATATCAGCCAGGACTATAGTTATCAGAGGGTTGGACTGCGACTGGAGGATCTGATTCCAAAATGGCCCACTGTCAAAATTTGACAGGAAATGTCACTTCTTTTGTGATTAGATGAACTCAGTTCCTCGATACCTAGAACTCTCCATGGGGTTGAGTGCTCTTACAAAAAGGCAGCTAGTTTCCTCTATATAAAAGGATCCAAAAGAGAGCAAGGAAGAAACCAAGATGGTTTTTGTGGCAGGTCCAGACTCCTCATGATATTTTTGTTGTTCTATTTATTAAAGGTGAACTACTAAGTCCAGTTCACACCCAAAGGGAGAGCAATTACCATTGACCTTTCAAAGGGAGGAGTGTCAAAACATTTGTGCACATATTTTAAAACTACAAATCAGAGCTTGTTTTTAGTAAAATCCACCTGTAATAGAACATCTGTGATTTCAAGATCACAGTAGATAGAGTAAATAATATTATGTGGTATCAGCTGACATTTTGCATTAAACTTAAATAAATTATAATAAACATACAAGCAAAACATAGATCAGAAGTAAATAAATGTAAGGTAAGTTTTCATCTGTTCTCTAATGAAATCTGTACCAGAGAAGATTTTTGCTTGTTTATTATTGATCACTGTATAAACCACAATATCAATTATCTTTGAATAAAACTAAATATAACAATAGTTCTCTATGTAGAAAGGAGAAACATCAGTAGATAAAGAAAAAAAAGGTTACCTCTGATCACAGAGCATTTTACTCACAAAATACAGAAGATAAGCACGCATGTTACTTGCAATAATCTTCAGTGTAAAGGGAAGAAATGAAAATTTAAATACAATCAAATTGCAATTATTGATTGTAAGTTTTTCCAGCATTTTTTAGAAAATATAATAGCAGCCATGTATACTGTTTCTTTTCTACATAAAAAAAAAAAAACAGGGAAAGTTGCTATTGCATGAATTCTTATTAAGTGAAGAATGAGATTAAAATATTTTTATGTGGTTGATGGTTCTAACCACAATTGTTTCTATAAGAGACTTTCTTAAATGATAAATTCAAAATGAAAGCATAGTGGTCAAAATTTAAGGTTAGTATAGACTATCCAGTTCCTATGGAAAGCAATATGGAGGTTTCTCAAAATATTAAAAATAGATCAAGCAACCCCATCCCTAGATGTCTACCCAGAGGGTGCAAATACACTAATTCAAAGAAATATATACATTTCTATATTAATTGTACCACAGGTTTCAATAGCTAAATTGCAAAACAACCTGAGTGCCCAATGATACAGAGTGGATTAGGAATAGGTGGTGCATATGCACAACAGAATACTACACATTAAAAAATAATTATTAAGTAAGATGAATGCCTACCATTGGCAATAGCATAGATGGAACTGAAGGGATTATAAGTGAAATAAGTTAAAAGAAGAAAGAAAAATACTGGATGATTTCATTCATATATGCAATATAGGAAAATGAAACAAAGAAATAGTTAAAACTAAAGGAAATGAACCCTAGAAATCTGACCCCAAAATTGACACTGCTAGCAGAGGAGGGCATGGGCTGGGGAGAAAGAAGGGATTTGTCATAAGGGTATCGAAAAAAAAATCCATGAAGGATGTCTTTCTCTGTCAAAAAGAGAAACATTTCTTTGTATAATAAGAGTGGTCTGAGGGAATCATTAGTTAAATTGTCATGGTGTTGTTTATGCTATGAAATGGCAGATTTACTGACCTTCACTTTTGGTATTTATGATTGTGATGGTGGAGACAATGAAAGTGGATATATATCTCTGTGACTTTGAGTAAAATTCAAAAGTCATCTCAGCGGTTTGAGTTAGCAGAATACAATACTGTTTGGGAAAATGAAAAAGACATTTTTTAGCTATCTTCTCTATTAAATGTTTTATCTTTATTTTTTTATATAAAGGAGCATATTGTGATATGAAAAACAAAATCCTTAATCCTTAATCCTTTTCTTTCTTCCTTTGTTTTCATAACCTAAATACCTGACTTTACTTCTCTATAAAGGAAAAACTTGACCTTACTGTTTTAATGCTGCAAGGAAATTCACTCTTTCTCTTTTGATGGATTAGCCACCATTAAAAGTAATGATTAACAACCTTCCCTACTCCACATTCCCACATGAAATCTGGACAATGCTATAAACGCTTATATGATCTCTCTCTTTTCCCAGTTTTCAGAAGAAAAAAAATTTTTTGAAAGAAAAAATGTAGATTGTGTAGATTGAGTACACTACTCCCCTGGTGGTGTTCTGTGTTAGGGAGAGGGCTGTGATGTGTCAGAGGCTACTCATCATACATGTTCATAGCAACAGGGAAGAAAGAGAACCTGGGCATTCAAGATGGTGAGTCAGAGCAGTGTGGCTGAGCAACAACCAATTCCTTCAGATCAGTTGCTTGAGTTTCTAAATATTGGAACAGGAAGGAGTTTTAATAAGAGTTCCCTATGACTTCCATATCATGACAGCTTAACCTGCTGACACATTTGTTGCTTCCTCCCCTGCCACTCCATGTAAATTGTAATGATGGATTAGAATTAGACAATCTGTCTTTACAGATAAATCCTTAGAGTAGAATGAATAAAGGCAGTAATCAGATAACATATTTTAACAAATTTCTTAAATACGTAAAGCAAACAGAGAAAAGACCTTGACTGAATGAAGTAGAGAAAGCTTCAACCGAGACTCTTGCAAAGGAACACAACTAGAAGGAATATTTTCTTTTCTCCCCATATGCAGATCCAGCAGTATTTAGGTCTCAACAAAACAACAAAACCCTAGAAGGTTCCTTTCTGAAAGAAAATTCTACATATTGTAAATCATCTAGTGAAGATTTAGAAAAGATAGTATGGTTATTGGAATTCCGAATAAAGATTATTTCTAAGATTCTGGGATTCTCCTCACTCTACCCCTAATGGTAGCAAACTCCTTGTTCTCTACCCTAAGCAAGCCCCATTTCTCCTATAGAACTTGTTTCTAGTGCTCCTTCATACATTGTACAAACTGAAAACCAAGGACTCCCATAGATTTCATGAAAATTTTCAGCACAAATGAAAAAAATAAGACTAGAATTCAGAGAAAACAGATAATGTAGGGAACCTCCCAAAAAGGAACTTAAAAAAATCTCTTTATTTTTCTAAAGTAGATTTGAAAAAAATATTACATACGTAAACCAAGAATAGGACTTGATGAAAAATGGAACAATAAATAGCTCTTGGAAATTTTAAAATATATAGCTATCATAAAATGGAGTCAAAGGAAAAAATTTGAAAAGAAGAGCAATTAATCTGCTAGAGCAATTGTCATGAAAGAAAGAGAATTGAAAAGGAAATTTAGAATTTGATTAAAAGAATTTTCATAAAAAATGGAACTAAGAAAATGAAGGAGAGCACATTTAC
The DNA here is from genome assembly GCA_004024945.1 of Uropsilus gracilis. Lineage (NCBI taxonomy): Eukaryota > Metazoa > Chordata > Mammalia > Eulipotyphla > Talpidae > Uropsilus > Uropsilus gracilis. The sequence continues at coordinate 18,942 of PVHY01001267.1, forward strand.
AGAGAAATAATAAGAATTGAATGTGCAAACCTCAAGAGAGACACTCATTTTTCCAGCAGAAATTAATTGTACTAGGTGTATATTCTGTCCTCCTCCTCTCCTTGATGCACCCCCTCCCTCCACATCTCTCTATCTTCCCACTAAATAGGTGATAAAAGTTAAATTCTTAACTATCCTGGGGAGAGTACATAAAATATTTCAAATAGAAAATGATACAATGAATATTCGTGGTGTGTTCTCTTAGTAAACAGATTTTGACTGGTTGGGATGGGATGGTAGACAAGTGTTCAGGTTTCATTTGATTTTTAATAACAGGCTATTTTATTGCAGTATTTAAAAAATTGAATGTTCGTTTTACTCTGATTTTTTTATTATTTTTCATAAGTGTTTATTTGAATTTGTTTTAAAATTTACATATAGTAAAAATTAGTTTTTAATCCCAAACTTTTAAATTTTATTAAACTTAATTAAATGTAAATTACACTTCTATTTTCAGTTATTGTGATTTTTTTCTTTTTAATCCTTTTTTTAAAAATTTCTTCCATAGATAAATGGTTGCTGGGATGCCTTCCCTTCCTCCCTCCCAACCCCTATGGTCCGTCCGTTCACTCAGACTCCTCTCTCGTTTGATGATTTGTGCTCAGTCCATAGGTCTCTCTTCCTTTTCTGTGGTTGTGTCTATTTGACAGGTGAGGGACTGTGTTCCCGGTACACAGCATTCTGTGCGTGAAGGATTGTAGTCTTAGCTTTGCGTTGGGCAGCCTGTCCGTGCTCGTTTGAGGTTTAACAATGTCTTCTCATTGCTGCGCATCCCATTCCAGTCTATTTTCCCTGTATGTCCTTTGCCTCTTCACCCCATAGCTCTACCTCTGGCTTGGGGCGGGGGAGGGGCCTTGCTCCAAGTCCTTTTCTGTGGTGAGGTTTCTCAGAGAGGGTAGGCATCCACCCATGGCCTTTGTGGATGATCTCCACTCTCTTCCTTTGTAGATTTGTTGTGGAGCCAGTTCCCCAACTCTGTGGGCTTCCTCTTCCATGGTATGGGGAGGGGCTCCTTGTTTACTTGGGTGGCATATCCCGAAATGGGGTCTTGGTTCATCCATTCCTGATGAGTCTGCAGGCACACTTTTGAGACAGGTCTTCACCATGGTTGTCTCTCCAGTCCATTACGTTCTATGGTGATCCTTTTCCTGCTCCTGCCCAGTTGTATTGGCAGGATCTTTATCCGGTCCCTCACACATTCTATGTTGCTGTTTGCTAAGTTTGTTTTACTTATTCCTCCTGAGGACTAAGTGGAGTGAGAGTGAAAAGGCAAGACCTTCCCCACCCACCCACCCCCGTTTCCCTGACCCTGAGTGGGTCTTTTCTTGCCCGCCCCCAAAGCCCTCTTACCAGCCAGCTTGTGGGCAGAGGGTGCTTGGTGGGTGCACAATTGGTGCCAGAGGCCAGCTGGCAGCTGTGGGCATGTGCCGATCAGGGCACACGCAGACCCCTACTCTGATTTTTTTTTGAAAAATATTTAAATCAAAAGTATAGACTATGTAGCTGCTAAAACAAACACTTGATTATTATTGTAAAGTGAGTAAAGAAAAATCTAAGAACACCAGACCTTTATCTGTTACCCCTTTCCCAAACTGTTGATAGTCACTTGTTTTCTGTCTGTCTCTCCACTCAGCAGTACAGCGTTTGTGTCCATTATCTAATCATAAAGCAAAATTAAAAAATTGTAGTTACCAAACAATATTCTTTGAACAATGATCTAAGTCTTATCTCAGATTCACAGGTGTAAGACAAGTTCTTTTTGCTGGGATCCTTAGCATCACATTGGTCCAGCATGTTCAGGTCAGCCCTAAGTATTTAGTTCAGAATAGAGGAATAGGCAAAAAGATAAGAAAGGACATTATTAATCACTTGTGTGGTAACAGAGTCTTTTTCTGTTTATCTTATGTTATGCTGAGGAGGTCTATGAGTTAAACCCAAATTCATTCATTCATTCATTCATTCATTCATTCATTCATTCAATTTCATCTATGCTCCACCCCTTCTACAAGAGAAAGTCCATACTTTGATATGTATTTCCAACTGTCTCCTGACTTGAAAATATACAAGCACTATTGACATGCATGGCCCTACTGAATCTTCTCTACAACCTTCACTACAATGAGAATAAATGTAACACTAAGTATTCTATGCTTACATATTGATCATTTAATTTTTCCAATATGTCTATGAGTTCAAGTATTATTATTCCCATTTAAAGTGTCCAAAAAGCACAGATTCATTTAATATATCTATTTTGAAGAACCATGTTCTTTCTGATAGATCATGATGCTTTCTTGTCTGTTCATCTATTTATTAAATAATTAGTATTTTTTCACTGTTAAAAAAAGGTAAGAGTTGTTCGGAAGTCCTATGTTTTGTGATCATTTGTAAAGAAATTTTCTCATTATACTGACCCTAGTGTTTCATGGGACTAAAGTGCAATAATGTGAGCACTCAGATGTCTCCAGAATGAACAAGCAGCTGAGAGAACTGCAGAGCAGCAGTTCATGAGTTTACTTCCTGTGTATCGTAATAAAAATGTTTATACTCTGTAAAACTGGAGAAAGAAATAGGAAAGGATATGACTTTTACACATTAAACATATATTTATTTTAAAAAAATTAAAGATCAAGATTTGATAGTTCTAGCTTCACAATGTAGCACAATTCATACGGAGTTGCCAAAACAAAAATAAAGTTTGCAAAGGGGCCTGAAATCTTAGTGGTGCCCAATTAACAAACACAGCATTAACTGCCCCAAATGCATTGCAGGACATCTGCTTTGTATTCAAGGTAGATAGTCCTTCAACTACACTCTTTTGGCTAAGCTTTCTTACCACTCTTGTTCTGTAAGAAATACTGAAAGTTATTAGTTTGATGACCTGCAAAATCACTCTTAAAATCCCTATAACATTTGGTTAAAAGACCACAAGAAAATCTTTTTAACAGATAAATTTCTAATTCATAACTACTAACCCCATGTGGTCTTTGTTCTCTTGATAAAGGAAAAGTAAAAGACTTTGTAGTCATGGCAGTAACATTTTTTAATATGTATCAAATTCTGAGAGTCAGGTTGATTTCATAGGTATTCAAGCTTTTAGACAATTTGTATGAGGATATAGAAATACAACTGTCAGTTGACTGGTAAATCAACTTACATTATCTTCCTTATTTATCATTTAATTTTCCATCCAGTTAAACTTGGAGTACTGATACATTTAAAAATTATCTTCCTTATCATGTCAGGGATATGTCTTTTTTTTGTACTTTTGTAGTGGTGATTCTTTTCAAATTGAAATATATTTCACCAAAAAAGTTGTATAAATTTAAAGAGTAGAACATGTTGATTAAATGCATTTATATATTATAATTTATGTGCCATTGCAGCAATAATTAGAAGTTCCATTGGATCGCCTAATCACCATTTTTTTTTTAGTGGTTGGAATAGATTAGATCTATTCCCTTAGGTTGAATTATACCACATTAAAGTATTGTTGTCCATATTCACTGTACTCTGCATTAGATCTCTAGGACTTGTTACATGTTGCAAATCTGAATGTTTAAATAACATCTCTGATTATCTATCCCCTGGAAATTACCTTTTCTCTATTTCTATGAGTTTGACATTATTAGATTCCACATATAAATGGTAACTTTCTCTGACTTACCTCCTTTAGCATAATATTACCAATATCTACCCATGCTGTCATAATGACAGAATAATTTTTTCTTTTTCATGGTTGAATAATATTCTATCATTTGCATATAACATCTGATAGGCACTCAATTTCCACATCTTTTGTGACTAATGCTCTAATGAATACTGGCGTGTATATGTCACTTCAGTATCCTCTTTCCTCTGAATATCTGCTATGATAGACTTATTTTTAACTTTTGAAGTGCCTCCATATTGTTTTCCATGGTAGATGAACCAATTTGCATTCTCACCAAAAGAGTAAAAGTTTCCCTTTTTTCATTAGTTCACCAACACATACTTTTAACTTTTTGATGACAAGCCAATACATAACACATGTGAGGCAATATCTGACTTTAGTTTTAACATGCATTTCCCTCCTTATTAATGATGTTAAACTTCTTTTCGGGTCCTTATTGGTCATTGGAATTTCTTCTTTGGAGAAAGGTCTATTTAGTTCCTCTGCCCATTTTTCGATTGGTTTATTTGCTTGTTATTGACTTGTATGTGTTATTTTATTTTGATTATGAATCCCTTATGGAGTATGATTACAACTTTTTTCTCTCATTATATGTGTTGTCTTTTCATTTTGTTGATGCCCATTGCTGTGCAGAATTTTTTTTTAATTTGATTTAACCCTGCTTATTGATTTTCGATCTTGTTGTTTGTAATTTTTGAGTCATATTCGAGAAAGTCATTACCAAGATCAAGGAACATCTTCCCTGCATTTTCTTCTAGGGGTTTCATGGTATTAGTCTTATCTTTAAGTCCTCAACCCACTTCAGGTTAATTTTCATTTTGGTGTAACAGGGGCTCCATTCCATTGTTTTGTGAATGTTTATCCAGCTTTCTCAACTATCATATCTCTACTGGGTTTTCTTGGCTCCTAGATGATTAATCCCCCTATTAACAACTAGGTAACTCTCTAAGCAGGGGTTTAATTCTGGGCTCTATTCTGTTTCCTTTGTGCATGTGTCTGTTTTTTTGCCAGTACCATACTTACTTAATTACCATAAATTTATAGTATAGTTTGAAATCAGGAAGTGTGAGATCTCTGGGTTATTCTTTCTCAGAATTGCTTTGACCATTGGGATCTTTTGGGCTCTACACAAATTTTAGGATTGCTTTTTCCATTTCTAATTCCATTGGAATTTACATGTGAATTGTAGTAAACCTTCAAGTGACTTTGAATAGTATGGACATTTTAACAATTCTTCTAACTCATGAACACAGGATGTCTTTTCATCTGTGTATGTCTTCTTTCAGCAGAATCTTGTTATTTTTATTGTATATCTCTTTCACTTTCTTGGATAAATTTATTCCTATGTATTTTGTTATTAATGTATTATGAATGGCATTGTCTTCCTCATTTCTTCTTTAAATGTTTAATTATTAGTATACAGAAACACAACCAATGCTGTATGTCATCTTTATATCCTGTAACTTAACTGGCCTTGTTGCTTTTAGACCTGTTTGAGAGATGAGGCCTCCAAAGCTCAGACAATATGAAAGCTCCCATAAGGTAAAAATGATGAAATTAAAACCAATGCCCAGGTGTCTTATTCCAGGCCTGTTAGTCTTCAAAATTGTTTAGCCAGCCATGAGTCCACCTAACTTCTTATCTAGCATCTTCCCATGTTGGTCATTTGAACATCATGAAAGACATTGTCAGATATACTCTTCTCTGTGTCACCACCTTGATTGACAGGTCAAAGTAACATCATAAAAGGAAATAAAGTTTGATTTTTTTATCACATCTTTAGGGAACTTATGCTACATCCTTGTAACAGTTCCCTGACTTTTTTTTTTAATTGATCGACTTTTTTATGAATATGGAGATGATGACTAAAAGACCATGCTGAAATATCATTAGAGCAAGAAATAATCTGATTGGCCTATAGATTCAGTAGTTCATCCTCCATGCACTTGGCTGATGTTCTCTTCAGAATTTTCTTCTAGAAATTTAATCTTCCTTTCTGTTGTTCGGTGGCACCAAGATGTAATTGTTTCACAAGGCTTATAATCAAGGCCCCAATGTATTGTTTTTCTGTAGAAATGCTGTCTTCCCTCCCTTTCTGTTACTTGTCGGTGTCAGTGTATTTCACTTACCAACTTATTGACACCAATTTTACTTTCTGTCTCAAAAATCTGCCCTTTCTTGACTTCCTTTTTATATTCTTTCTTGCCACCTACTCCAGGAAACTTCAGCCTTTTTAATAAGCTCCTACATAGAGATCCATCCTTAAAGTGCTTTTCTTTCCTCATCAAGCAAAGACACCGGATTGTATTCACAGTGAGCAAAATTGTGTGCTCAAGAGACCCAGATAGAAAGATGCTAATAGCTGCAGCAGCCACAGCAACATCATTGTTCTAGCATTATTTTGAGGATATGGGGAAAGGTGGGTTGTATTATTCCCATCTTCTAACATTTCCCTCTGTTGCAAAGCATTTAACCCATTCTAACATCCTACATTTCTATGATAAGTCTGAGGGAGTTTCTCCCTTTCAAAATCTGCATTCTGTGTTTCTTCTGTTTTCTCCTTCTGTTTTCTATGCTGCTTCTCCCCGTGTGCACCCCAACGGCCCTGCCCTTTCTGCACTTTATCCTATGCCTTTCTTGAGGTCTCTTCTCATGATGCCTCCTAGTCCTGAACATCTGACTCCCTGAAACCTTTCAGTCTTGATTGAATTTTAACATTGAATTTTAACATACCTAAGACGGAAAACCACCAGCCCTAGATGACTCATTCTTCTGAATTCAGCCTCTTAGAATTTTATCTGTGCTGCTCAGTTAAAAGTTGTTTTCTCTTCTCTCCTCACTACCTACAATAATTTCTTCCCAAATATTATAGTTGTTACTTCTACCTCTACAGTGTCTACTACTTCCAATCATTTCCCCTGCATCATCCTAGCTCAAAAACTTATTATATGCTGCATGATTGCAATAATCTAATTCAGTGACTCTCAGCCCTGGCCACACATTGGAATTACCTGGAGAAGTTTTTAAAAATTTTTTGATGTCTGGACTCAACTTCAGAGATTCTGATTAAATTGGGCTGGAGTGGGACCCTGACATTGGTATTAAAAGAAAAAAAAAAACCCTCCCTGGCAGATTCTAATATGCAGCTAGGGTTGAGTTATCAGCTAACCTTCATTCAATTCCCTCCCATATAATCCGTTTTGCATAATATATTATGACTTTATAGGGTTCTTTCTTCACATACACCCACTCAAAAGATTTAATTCATTAGCACCTATGTAATACTTTTTAAACTGATTGTCTTAACTTTTGACATCTGATAATTTTATCCCTTTCAACCCTATTAGCATGAATTCATGATACACTAATACTTCATCTCCTAAACCTGCCTTCCAATTCTCTGCCTTCATGCATTGTTGACACTCTCTTCCTGCATTCCATTCTGCCAGCTGAGAATATATTCAACATTTCTGTATTCCTAACCCAAAACCTCACTCTTTTATGCCACCCAATCACATTTTCCCCTAAGTTGCAAATCATTTCCAATGCTAGATTCCAGACACTTTTCTCCATAACCTAGTGATTAAAAGATTAGGCTGTTACAATAGCCAGGCAGGTTCAAATCCCTGTTTCTCTGCCTACTGTAATGTGTCTTTGTAATATCATGAATTATGTTTCTATACCTGTTAGATGAGATATTCATCTCTAAGAGTTGTCTGAAGATTAGATTGTAGTAATGTATGGAAAATGTCTCACACATAAGAAGAACTAGATAAATATTAGCTGTTTTGTTTGTTTTTGCTATTATTATTGTTATCATCATTATTGTTGGTATATCCTTGTAACCACCCTGAATAAATTTATCAGACATTGGAGTAAAAGGTAAAGTCTAGCAACACCTCTTATACTTACAATATCTAGTGGGTTTTTTTTTATATTGTTAATATTCAATATACTTTCTTAGTAAATAATTTTATAAATAACACTAAATATATTTAATGTAATTTAAATGATTGTGACCGCTAGCCTATCTTTTAGAACCCTTTGGTGGGGAATGAACTATATAAACAAATTCTGATTAAAAGCTTATCATCTTAACTTGCAGGAAAACTATAGATCTGAGGCATACAGCAGGGGTCAGGGATGGAGAGGGGTCAAAACAGAGGAGGAAAAGGCACGAGGGACTATGGTAATGTTTTACATGTGTTGTGTTGGTGGAAGAATTATGGAGATTACACCTGAGGGGGAAAATCAAATATTGTACAAAAATGAACAATGATGTAAGAAAATTTGCAAAAAGAAAGCTTATCTTTTTATGGCCTGACTTGAGAAAGAGGTACAGAAACACCTTGAAGCATTTAAAAATGTTGACAACCCCCTGTATGTAGTTCCATTGTAACTCTTTCAGATTCTATAAGCATGTAACAGAGTGAGAGTCTACAAAATATATGTGGTCCATTCTCCCCAAAATGAGTGTCCATCTAATCCTAAGAAAATTAGAGTAGCAACACAAAATGGAGTTAATTCCTTTGAGGGCAGTATTCTGATTTTTATTCATTCCTTGTTCAAGATAGTATTGGTAAATGGCGTGGTGCACATTCTGTTTGAATACCTCTGATTAAACTCTGTTTGTATAAACATATTTCCATGAGGTTGCATAAAGAATAATCAGAGTTTAACCTAAGTCACTCCAAAGATCAGCACATCAACTCCTTCACAAGGTTTTAGATTTTAGAGAATCTAGCTTATTTCAGTTATTCTTTTAAGATTTCCTCTTCTCTACTTAAGCTGTTTTCTTCCAATCCCTATCAGAAGACCTAATTCTAAAAGGTGAACCCAGAATCAATTTTCCTTTTAAGAAAATAAACAATTGACAGCTGACAGAAAATTCTGCTCAAATGATGAGATTAATCAAACATACCCTCCATCCCACCACACACACACACACACACACACACACACACGCGCGCGCGCACACACACACATACATACATACAACTAAATTATGTGCTTCCCTGAATCTTAAGTTGATAGGACCTTTAAGAAGGTCATTAAAATTAAGTGAGATCATAAGTTGGATGTGGGGGACTTTCTAATTCCATAGAACTGAGAAAGAGATGCCAGAGATCTCTCTTATCTCCCAGTGGAAAGACATGTAAGAACACAAGTAGGCAGTCATCTAGATACTAGGCAGAGAAAACACACTGAAAACTGACACTAACAGTACCTTGATCTTGAATCTCCTACCTTCAGAACCCTGAGAATAAATTTCTGTTGTTCAAACCATTTCATTGTGGAATTTTGTTATGGCATCCTTAGTAAGCTAGTGCACACACTACCATTCTTGTTGATGTCTATACAACAAATGCAAAAAAAAAAAAAATTAAGCCATATATTCTGGGACCCCAATTCCTAGTCAGCCTCTCTTGTGACCTAAGATTTTGCTGTCAGTCACAGTAAAATTTAACAATGTCCTATATCATGTTTTCCGATAAAAGCTAGAGTTCAATTGGAACATGGCCAATTCATAACTTTGGAGAAAGTTCTTCTGAATCACTGAGTTTTCCACACCTTTTTAACTACTACATGAAACTTATTTCCATCATTTGTTAATTAGGAATTATTTGTGTGAAGTGCTGATAATGAAGCTATAAATACATACTGAGGTGGATGTTGGGGTTTTAATGATAAACCTTACATGGCAGTGATGATTTTAATCCATTTATATATATTAACCAACTTAATTCTGAAAATCACAGGTCTATGTTAGGTACTACTTTTGTCCTCATCATACAGATGAGGAGACAGAAGCACAGAAGTATTCTAATATACTGTAAGAGGAGAAACTCTGCATCCAAAACTGGACTGAGATAGCTGAAACCTACCCCATGCATTTACTCATGATTACTTCAACCTGCTGGACTGAATTGCAAAACTTGGCAAGGGCCAGACATCCACCAGAACTCCAGAGTCTATCTTCCTGACAATATTTTTATATAAGCTAATGTTTACCCATGAACTCTTTTTCATAAATGTCACACAAAGCTTATGTAGGCACAGTCAGCTTCTGGGTAGTATTAAAGAGCTAGGTGTCTGCAAAAGATATGAGAGACTTAAAGTTATAGACTCTTCTCCCTGGTGGGGTTCATAGTTTCTGTCATATCATTGTCATGTGAATTTTTGTACGAATCCTTTGTTCTGTAGGGGCAATTCAAATTGTTATCTATGGTATGGTTGCAGCATCCCTAACATGCTAGGTTCTTGTTAGGTATGTGATAGAATAGACAAAAGTCACACAGCTAACACTCAGATCTTACTTTCTAAAACCATTCTCTTGTTGGAAGAATCAGGATTCTTTATCAAAAGGACTGGGTCTAGAATGGGGGCAGCAAATATACAGGACAAGCATGAGGCATTTTGTAGTACTGAAAGGTACAAAAGTGCTAACCCCTCTGAACCCCTCTAACACATACAATGATGGGGAGATATATCAAAGAGATAGCAGAGTCAACCAAAAGAGCTTCCATGGGCCCAAACTGGAATGAGTTGGATTCAAAATAGTTTTATATTTTAACTCAAAATTTAAATATCCACAAGTCCATGGTAATCTAAAGAAATAATTGAATAAATGGAAGAGAAGCAACTTTCTGAAAGAGAATTCCAAACAAATTATGTTGTTTATCCTAAAGGGGATAGTGCATAACCCCACTCATGTAGTGTGAATTATGCATGGAGACTACCTTCCCATAGGACAGCATTAAATCACTAACCCCACAATAGAGAAATTAGACAAATACTATGTCACCCAGGTAGTCAAGGTCAACATCGACCTCATAAGTCATTTTGGTAGTATGTACTGTTGATATAATGTGATGAAACTAAACTTCTGGTTTTTCTGCCAAAAGCATATTACCTCAATACCTCATATTTGTCATGGGGAAAATATCAGACAATGTCTTATTAGGAACATTCTGTAAAACACCCAACCAGCATTCCTCAGAACTCTCAAGGTCATCAGAAAAGGAAAAGTCTGAGAAACTGTCAGAACCAAGAGGAACCAAAAGAGATTTGATGACTAAATATATTGTAGCATGGGTAGGATTCTGAACAGAAAAGGTTATTATATAAAAACTAAGGAAATCTGAATAATAATAGTGTATTGATATCAGCTCAATGGCAAAAGTACCTTACTATGAACGACATTAATAATGGAGGAGGAGGAGAGTGTTGTGAGGTACATAGGACTTCTCTGTGCTGTCTTCATAATTCTTTCATTAGGAATAAATGTAGAGCTATCTAAAAGTTTGTTTTTTAAGTCACTTCACCATCCATCTATTACCTAAGTCAGCTAGCTAGAGGGGCAGTTACATAATCTCCTAGGACCCAATAGCAGCTCCACTCAGGTGTCACTGGCCTATTTCCTCTCTCCTTTTCCTATGTACTAGCAAGTCAACAATATTCTGATAACGCAGAGGAATTTTATAAAAATTCTTGACTTCAACTTGAGTCATATCTTCTAATTTATGGAACGTTCACAACGCAATGGGGTTTTTCCCCACCCATGTGCTCAGTAGGCATAAATGCCACCTTCTGGGCATTTTGGATTTCCCCACATGGCTTCCCCTCTCGTGATTACTAGTACTAAAAACAGAAAATCTTCTCACCTTTAAATATCTCTCTTCAGACCAAATCCCCACAGGGCACCCAGACCACCTTGTCTCTCCCCTTTAGCCTGCATGAATTATCAGTCACATCCTTGTATTCATTTATGTTCAAGGTATGAATGTGGGTGCATGTGGGAAAGACAAAGAGAGACTGACTGACTGACTAACTGACCTACTGACTGACTGACTGACTGACTGACTGACTGACTGACTGACTGACTGACTGCTAAATCTTTATATATTGCAGACATTCCAATGCCCAAGCCAGGTCTCATCTATTTGTGTTTAAATGGTCTCTGAGACTTCCCTAGTCTTATATTTCATCAGAGGCTGCTTTATGCTTCTTCTATCTGTGGTAAGTGCAGTCCCCCAGAAGGAGGAAATCCTTTCTGCCACATGGAAATGAAACTTGCTCTTCATTATATTCTAGTGTGTTTTTTGAGAAGGTGAAAGGAAATTTCAGGAACCCAGTAATCTTTCTTCGACCCTAGCATGTCCATCATAGCAGGCTTATCTGGGAACATCATCCATCATGAATATTACATAGAGAAAAGTTAAAGATTTACATGTTCCAGGTCTTTATACCATGATGCAAATGTTCTTCCTTCTACCCAGACCAGAAATGATCTATCCTTTCAAGGGTGCCAGTATTCAGATGGAGAGATCTCATTTTCCCCCTACACCACACAGCTCTTTCATCATCTCTTCATCTCAGCTCTTCCCCACCCAAATGCAGAAAACCCGTCATAGTCACTGAATATGATTTCTGCAATGCAGCTACCCTGACTATAACGTTAGTGTTGCTACTGATCTTTCTTGCAGAAATTCTTCTTCTCTCCTTTCTCTTTATCTCATGATATTTTCTGCACTTCTGAACTTTATAGACACTACCCTCCAATCAGCATGGCTTATTTCTGCATGGCTAATTGATCCAACATTATGCAAACAGGTCTGTCTCTTCTAGCTTTGTTTTCTGCTGGGTATTGAAGGATTGATTTCATTTGTCACATGAAACACTTTTTTTAAAGTTGTTTCTGTATTTGGAACAAATCCAAAAGTTTTAGGGTTGCATTATTATCTTCATTTTCAGGTTTGCCTCTTTGTCAAAAGTTCAAAAATGCTAATTTTTTTTTTAGTTCAGGCACTATATGGTCTTAATGCTGCTTAAGACAGGAGCTATTGTATTTCTGTTGACCATTGATATTATATCTTAGATGAGCTTATAATACTGGCCTGGGCAAAGATCAGGGCAGAGAAGAAAACAAAACACAGAGCAAATAAGATTTTTAGGAAAATCAATAATTTTCAGTACTCAAAAAGTATTACTAGTTAAATGAACAAAATGGAGTGTGGGAAATGCTTTGGAATCAGATGACGTTAGCCAGACATGATGATGTCCTAGTCTGCAGGGTACAAAATCGTCATGAAACTCTTTTTGCTGTATAGTGACTGCCAATATGACTCCATACATATGTAAGTGCAAGTACCTCTGCTTAAGAACAAATCATGTCAGACCATAAGCTAATGATCACATAAACCGAAGGCTAACAAGATTGAAAGGACTGACTAAGATGAGGTTTTACATTAATCGTGTGTCTATTTACATTAATCGTGTGTCTATTAATCGTGTGTCTTCCTCTCTCTCTCTCTGTCTTTCACTTTTACCTTTGTGGGCTTGAAAAATAACCCCTGAGGTCCCTTGGAATTTTATTAGCACATTGTGATTCTAGGAAATGTTTTATAGGAAATGTTCACAAATTGCCAAGATCTCTCCAACTTGACAATGTTCTGACTTTCACCTCTTCTTTCTCTCCCTGACCAGCGCTCAATAGAGAAAAAAAAGTCCTGAATGGACCAAAAAAAAACAAAAAAAAAACAAAAAAAAAACAGGAAGGAAGAGGGAAGACTCAAACTAGACACCCATCAAGAATGAGCCCAAGTCCAACCATAACATTTGCAGGACGTTGGTAAAGAGAAATAATGCCCCACAGTCCAGTCTCAGTCTTCTCAGTTCCCATGCCCTTTTCAGCCTTGTCTTATGAACAGCCTTCTGCTTGTATACACTCTCTTTGCACTGCCGCATACTGTGCACCACCAGGTCCTCAGCTCCCCCTCTCCCTGATCATCCCTCGCACAGAAGAAGTAGCACCCTCAGGCAGAAGACTAGCAAAGGGCCTACAAAGGTGACACCATCTGGACAGGAAACATCAATGTCTCAGGTTCCAGACATATGGTCTAAAAGGAAAGGCTCTAGAGGGCTGAAGAAGGGGCATCCAGAATACAGGATCCAGAAGGGGGACACTCCTTCCTTCCCCAGGTCTCAGGCTGACTTGGCTGTACTCCTATTTACAGTAGGAAGTGGAGATGTAATTGTTTAAAATTGTATCCTGGCCACACCAGGCATTAAGAGTATAACAAGGGTGATAACCACAGCAGTTACCTGAAAAACCTTCATGGCAAATAATTAAAAATGTTTAAAGCTAAAGACTTGTGGGGCTGATTATCCAGTGTGATTGATTATACTAAACCATTATTGATTCATTATGGAGTTCATGCGAATGACCATATACTGTGACATTTCATTGCAGCTTTTCCTCAGTGTGGAATCATCTTATTTAAAGCTAAATCACAAAGCCAAACAATAAAAATCTCACATCAGGGCAACAGGGCAACTGGCCAAGTCTCCATATTGTGTCCCTCAACTTAAATTTCTTACAGCATCCAACTCTATTTCTGGGTAAGGACAGGCTATATCATCTCTAGATTCCTCCCTAATGCTATGATTTTTAGATATTGGTTCAGCTAACATTCAAGCAGCATTTGCTATGTGTGTCAGACCAGGTGATTTCATATATCTTCATTCAGTTTAATTTTTTTTGTGCAATATCATTAATCCCATTTACAGGTAAGGAAATGAAGATTCAGACAGTGAAAAAAAAAAAAAAAAAAAAAAAAAAACCTCAACAAATACACTGGGTGATTCCTGAACACAGACTATCTCTGTTCTCAGGTCTCACGCCTCCAGCTATAGCATGGCAACATTTTTAGGTCACCCCTGTCCGCAGAGGGCACACACAAGCTCTGGACAATAATTTGTCCATGAATGCATCACCAATACCTAGAACAGGGTCTGTAGCATTGTCAGCACAAGAACATTCCTAGTCAAATGAACAAACATATTTAGAACTGCTGGTATCTACCCAACTACTAAAGAGAAGGAAGCAATGAAGTATTTTGATATATACACTTTCTAAGCTTGTCCTTATTTTCTACAACATTTTGGATAACAGTCAACAAAATCCTGGATTTGTGGAATGAGTTCTCCCACCTTGTGGACCTGTCTCTTAAGTTAATATTTCTTAAAAGACAGTTTCTCCCAGCATTCACCCATCAATATCCATTTGATGATGCTTTTGCCAATCTTTTTTCTGACTTAGCAATATCGGACCTTAATTTATCTATCTGGCAGAGAAAACTGTTATACTGAAAAATTTACAGTCTCTCTGCTATGCCATAGATCCAAATTTTATGAAAACCATGAGCTCCTATTTGTTATATGCTTACTTTAATTTCTTCCATAGCCTCATGGCTATCCTTCAAGATAATCCAGACCAATTTTTTTCCCAGATTGATATATATGCTAATCATGGTATATGTGATGACTTTTAGGTGATATACAAATAAAGAATATTCTTTCTTAATTTTTTTCCTAATATTTATATTTATTTTAATAAATATTCTGATAATTATACCTTTCTTTACTGAGAAGCCCAAAGTATATATATAAATACACACATACATTTATATAACTAGTACCCTGAACCTGAAGTTTTATGAATATTATTATTTAGGTGAAGGCTATAGAGGGAAGTACTCACTTAAAAGATTATGAGTGCTTTGGTGGCAGGTGTGGTGTGATACCTGAGGAGGTATGAATCTATTCCCCTGAATCATATGCAGTGTTACAAGCTAAAGTTATCCTGAGTTAAAGGAAAAAAAAGGAATTCCTCAAAAATAAAAATGAAAAGATGAATTGATTTAAAGAAATAAATGAAAAGATTAAAGAAAGATCACCAGGCTAATAACATAGATGGGTCTTGGCTATGGCAAAAATCATGAAGAGTATGGCTGAAATTTAGAAAACACTTCACTAATCAAATAAAATCATTTTATGGGTAAGGCATCAGGAGGTGAAATGACTTGCTCAAGGCCCCAGGGTTAATTAGTGAAAAAATGGCTAGATTCTAAGTATCAAGTTTCCAGGTAATTCATTCATATCAGTATTACACTTTAAGATTCTGAACATCATTAACCTGCTCTTATATGATTTATATTATGAATACAATTTTATTCACTACTTAGAAATGTAAAAAAAATCTTTCATAATTGAAGTTTCAAAGACTGAAAAGTATTTTGGTTACCTCAGAGGAAAAAGTACCCACAGGTATAATTACAATTTGTGTTTATAATGTACCTTTCATTAGGGAACCTGAGCGAACTCTAGAAAATTGATCTGATGACTGCTATTATTCTTGTTTTATTACATTGGGAAAAAAATGACCCAGACAGGTTAAGTGAATTGCCCAGGGTCAGCCAGAACATCAATCACTGAGAAAGAATTAATTCTCATGTCTCTTCCTTGCCTCTGTGGGGTTTGCCTGTCCCCTTCCACCCTAGGCATTTGCTGGATTCTGAATTCCAGATATCTCTAGTCAGTGGAATTCTTGTCTAAAATTCTACTTTCAACCTTTCCAAAGTTATGTGATACATGTCCAACCTAGGGACTTCTATTTTAGTAGCCTGGTTTGGTTTTTTGTGAGTATATAACTAGGTTTAGATCAATCATATATCAATCTTTTATTATTTTAATTCTACTAGAAGTTTTTTCCCGCCTGTTCCTACACAATTGGGGAAATACCTGATACTACCAAGTCAGGGCCCAGGCCAAGAAATTTATACTCTTCCTGCTCAGAATTCTTAACTCAACCACTTGACCAGCTACTGGGCAGTAGAAACCAATAAGTACATTCATTGTTTGAGTCATCTACTTGCTACATTTACATAGTAGGTCATATAGCATGTGTGGTCTTTCTTGACCAGTGCATCAGTTCCTGTTGATCCGATGTCCTTCAAATGCCCTCTAGTGGTTGAAGGCCCACATGAGCTCCTCTTTTCCTGTGTCAAACAGCAAGGGCTCTGAACAAAGAGAAGAACTACCTTGGAAAAATTGAAGGTAAAGGATCCCATGTGCATACTAGAAAACTTAGGTTTCTCCTTTACTCCCTTAGTCAATTAAGCTATTTCCTCAATAGTAAATACAGAGCATAGTACCCCCTGCTCTGGAGTCTCAAGAAGCTGCTGAACACCATCCTATTATCCAATATATCCATAACAGTATGCACATAACATATGTATCTCCTTACTGTTATGTATCCATTGGATAAGGGTTGCTTTGCAAAATGCTCCATGCAGAGTAGCTTAAAGACAACAGATGCGTATTCTTTTATAATTATGGAGGCTACAAACCTAAAATCAAGGTGCTGTCAGAGCCTTGCTTCCTCCAAAAGCCTCTGTAGAGGAGGAAACTTCCCGGTATCTTCCAGTTTCCAGTTGTTCTAAATGGTACTTGGTTTGTGGAAACATAAGGTCAATCTCCACTTCCATCTTCCCCAGGCATCTTCCCTCAGTTTGTGTTTTTGCATAGTATTCGTTCTTTGTATATCTGTATCTAAACATCTCTCTTCTCATAAGGGCACTGGTTGTATTGGATCAGTGATCTCTGAATCATACCTGCAAAGACTCTATTTCCAAATAAGGTCATGTTCACAAGTACTGGTGTTTAGGACTTCAGTACATCTTTGGGAGAGAAACAGTTCAACTCATAGCAATCCTTTGAGAGAAGCACAGTTGTCCTCATTTCAGGTAAAGAAATAGAGGTATGGAGAGGTTAACTCTGGAGTTTGCAGTAAAACAGCAGTGACAAATAGAGTGCAGTTTTGTTGAATTCTCAAGAGCCAACTCCAGTCCACTGCCCTTTGCAGCTAGGAAAGAGCTACACCAACAGCTGCAGGGTTCTGGTGATTGAATTTGCTGTCCCCATATTTAGTGAAGAAGCTATAAAAGAAATTATGAAGGCCAGAAAGAACATTCACAGGCCCAGAATTACAGGTGAGATATTAAGGATGGACTCTCTTTGACTCTTCTCTTTGACTCTTTAACAAGTGCCAGTCATTTTTCTCAGACCTTCATAAATGTTAACTTCCTTAACTGTCTTAGTGACACAACAGAGGTATTCATACCCATTTTTATAAATAAGGAAACTGAGGCTGAATGGTTGTATAAACTGCCCCCGAGCCCATTGTAGAGAGGAGTGGTGTCAGGATCAAACTGAGGAAGTCTGATATTGGACTGACTATCCCTCATAAAGTCAAACAACAGGGTTTCCAAACATTCTCTTTTTCCAGTTCTCAAAAAAAAAAAAAAAAATGGTTGTGTGTGTGTGTGTGTGTGTGTGTGTGATTAAGTTCTACCCCCTGTTCTGGAATGCAAGTTAGAAATATAGCCTTGTGGAGAGCAGAGCAGAACTGATGCTTTATACTACTATGTACCTTTCATGACTTAAGCTATCATGCTAGGCTTACTTTAGTAGCTCCATTTCTGGAGAAGCTGAAGGTCTGGGTACAACCTGGGGCCATTTTGGAGGTGCTGTTAGAATGGATTAGGCTGAATGCCAAGAGCACAGCTGAGGATCCTGGCACAAGGCTCCATCCCACTTCTCACAAAAGGCTCACAGTCCACCAGTGAAACTGTCTGTGTACCCTAGAAATATATATAAACCCAAGACTGAAGAAACTCAAGGGACAGTGCCCCTTAAGATTTGGTCAGACTTGACATAGCTGAACAACTCTACCAGCAGGAAGCACTCCCTCTTCAGTGAGAGCCTCTTGAGAGGTGTCTAGCCGTTTTGTGCCAAGGTTTGTCTTGAGCAGAGGATCAAGACCTGATTTGATACCATCGTTAGCACAGAGCTGTGAATCCTAGATCTATCATGACAACTGATTCTTACTAGGGGCCTGAAACTCATTTCGAAAGAGTGCCAAAAGAGGTGAGATGCCACAATCGCATCCACCCTGTGAAAATTCTAAATAATCTAAGAAGAAAGTCTGCCAGTCCCATTTCAGAGGTCTTAGAAACCACACTGTTCAAGCCTTCCACTGGGCTGCCTCAGGCCTTGGAAAACAGCCAGCTTCTCTCTAGGCTGGAGTGTGTACGCAACTTCAACCCTGGGTGCCCGTGGAAGAAGAGAATGCCCTGCTCAGTGCTATATGTGGATGTGTAAATTACAGCAGATGATGCACTTAGCAATTATGTTCTTTGCATACATAAGCAGGAACAACAGCTCCCAAACTGCCAATATCCTTCTCAATTCTCACAGAATGACTATGTGTCACACGGTCATGCAGCAGGGGGCCTGGAAATGAGATGAAGGAATGGCACAGTATGAAGTTTCAATTTTGGAGAAGCACCCTCCTGCAGTAGCGAGCAAGCAAACAAGAAAAGCCTCCGAAGGCACGAGGGCCTGGCTGCACTCCCCAGCCCTCCAGAGTGGGGTAACACACACTGGAACGGGGGCGACAGGGCTCAGGGCTCAGCAGCTCCTACACCAGTGCAGCTGTGCTGGTATCTGGAGGAGCCAGAGAAGACCAACTAGTTGCAAACCGGATGGGAGTTTTTAGTGAAACAGCTGAAGCTACATTATGAATTCAGATGTGGGACTGGGACAGGCAGGTAGCATAAAGGAGGAATGTGGGTTTGATGGGGACTCTGGGGCACTATTAAGCATTCACGTGCCCCATATAAAGGGTAGCTCTCAGCCGGGTGTGGTGACGCACGCCTATTGTCCAAGTGCTGGGAGACAAGAGGCTTGGGATCGCTTGAGTTCGTGGGTTCGAGACTACCCCAGCACCATAGCGAGACCTGGTCTCAAAAAATCATCTGGGTGCCAGGGCAGGTGCCTGTAATCCCAGCTACCTGGGAGGGTGAGCCTGGGGCCTACTTGAGTCTGTGGTACCCCAGCCAAATACATGAGTCTGTGGTACCCCAGGCAACATGGCGAGAACCTAGTCTACAATAATAATAATAAAATAAATAAATAAAGGGTAGCTCTCTTCCACTTCAAGTGCTAACTCTTCCTCACTCTTTAGGAAAAGCTGTGTGGGGAGAGTCAGGGGTGAATGTGTGTGAGTCCTGCCCCACACATTGTAAAACTTGGGCAAAATTCTAAATAATTTTCAAACAATGTCAAGGTTTGTGTCATGTATTGATGCTGAGTAAGAACCCTAGACTAGCAGGTTACAAGAAGCATTTTATTCTACTTGTGCCTGTCAGGAATTTGAGAATCTGCTGAGCAATTCATTTCTGATCCACAACGCATCCACTGAGGCAGCTGGACTGGGGGAGCCACTCCCAAAATGGCGGTTCTTCCCACTTAGCTCAATGGTAGCACTGCTGCAACTGTACCCTGCAAGGCTTTCCACATGCTGGGTCTTCCCACAGCAATGGGCTCAAGGAGTTGTCATTTAGATGACAACTGACATCCAACATCCAGCATATAGAAGCTTCGAGGCTAGGTAAGAAATGTGAATGTGCTTGGACCTGTCACAGCATCACTGGCACTCTGTTGTCAGTACCGTCCTGTGTCCTGCTACTCACAGATACAGATAAATGAACCTGTTTGTTCATGGACAGTGGCAAATTCACATCACACCAGAGCAGATGGATTGGGAGATCTGGTTACATGCATCCTGGGAAAATACATTTGTCTCAAAGTCAAAACACATGTGCAATGAATATGGCCTGAAACCCACCAATTTAAAATCTTTCAAATACAGGGCATTTACTAGGGTAGTGGAGGCAATAGCTAAGGGTATATGTTCTGGAGTCTTTCTGGATTCAAATCCTAGCTCTGCTACTTGTTTTCAGGTATCTCAGGTGACTTATTTGACTTCTCTGCAACTTAGTTTCCTTTTCTGAGCTACTGGTAGTATTATACCTACCTCTTGATGAGTTTATTAGACTAAATAACTTGATACTTCTGAAGTCATTAGAATAGAACCTCATACAGATTTAGTGTTCAATAAATAATATTGTACTCATTTCCTGGGGTTACCATGACAAAGTACCACAAACCAGAGGCTTTATTTAGGTAATAAATTTCTTTCACATTTGGAAGCTGGAAGTGTAAGACCAAGGTGTTGACAGAGTTGGTTCCTTTTGAGACCTTGAGGAAGGGCTGTGTCCTTGCTTACAGATAGCTGTCTTCTGCTATCTTCTCCCCTCTGTGCTTGTTTGTGTCCAAATTTCCCCTTCTTACAAGGACACCAGTGATATTGGATAAATGACCTCATTTTTAACTTGAATGCTTCCGTGAAGACTCTGTCTCCAAGTAAGACTGCTTTTTTCAGAGAGAAAAAATAAATCATAGCATATTTTTCAGAGAAAAATAAGTCATAGCATATCAAATTGCTCTGTCTCATTCACCATCTGACACTATCAGGCTGTCAGATGCAGAGTGTACAATCCTATGCAGTAAAGATGGACACACAAACAGAGAGGTGCATAGATAGCTATATCCTCAAGGAACTTAGAGAGACAGTACACAGAAAATATTAGCACTGCAAAGGCACAAGGGATCAAATACCATGTGAATGATTCTGAGAACATTGATACTGAATTCTGAAAATAAGCACACTGGTGAAGTTGGAAGGAGAGCCACTAGTGTCTAATGCCCTGGTGAAGTCCATCATACATGTACAACTAGACCTGAACAGAGTGTATCTGATGCCCTGCCCTGAGAAACACCTTGTAACTCTCTGCTCTAGCATAGACATTGCTAAACACACACACACACACACACATACACATACACACATATGCACATGCACAATTCAGCTCTGGAAGAGCTCCCAGGACATCGTTCAAGTTGCAACTGCTGAGCCCACACTCTGACCCTGACACTACCTCCTGGGCCAGAGATGAAGATTTCATCACATCCTCCGAGATGTGAGTCTCCACCCTGTTTGGCCAACTCTAGTTACTTGTGCACTGGGGGCTCTCAGGCTAGATTGTGCAGCTGGGATGCAGTTCTAAGGAGGTCCTAAAGATTTTAAAAGAGTCCCTTAGAACAAAGGGATGCAGTGGCAGGCAGGAACAGTACACATCCAGGGGCCTGAGGAAGTATGCTGATGGACAGGGAGGCTTTGAATAGGAGTCCGGGTTAGAAATGCTGCCCCACTCCTGAAGGGCAAATCTGATCCTACTCTTTCTTGTTATCTCTAATGCTCTGCCTCACTGCCCTTTCTCCTACCTGCTTCCCACACATACCCCAACAGCAGCTGCTTTGTATATGATCAGTCCTTAATGACAAGTACCGTGAATAAAGACAGAGCAGATGACAGATGCCCTTGAGAATAACGATGTGCAACTCAGTGGGTACCTCAGGGTGACTGGGACAGGACTTCTGGAAACAGGGAAAGCCCTCAGTTCTTCTTTTAGAGGTTGTGGTGTCTGTATCAGAATGCCGAGCTTAGATTCCCCACCTCGGTGTGATTGACACACAAGTGTGATGGAGAGCAGAGTGACTGACTGCTGCCTTTGTTCTAATCCTGTAACATCTCATTCACATGAAAATTGCTGCTCAGTGTCCAGGGAGCACCTTGCCCCTGCTTGCCTCAGAATGCAGAATGAGAGAGCATGGCAAGGAACCCTCAAGCAGACTTGAGGTCAGTCTCTTACCAACAGAGGGTCTTGGCAAAAGTTAACCTTTTAGGCTTCTGTTTCCCTGTCTGTGAATTGATAATAATTATCATATCTGCCTGATGTGTTAGGATGGAGATTACTAAGAACAGTGCACAACCATATGAAGAGTACCTTGTAAATATCAACTACTGCTCTCTGTAAACTAGGAGCCATCAATGCAAGTTTGAAAATTCCAAAACCCTGAGAATTTTTTCAGGAGTGGAACCTCTGACTGGACAAGAAACCAGGACTTAAAAATACACTGGTAATCAGCTTCTCTTTTAATCGCCCCAAAAGAATCCACTTTGGGATGCCTGAAAGACAACAGGATGCTCTGTTCTCCAAGAAAGAAAAGAATTGAGGGTTTTTCAAAGGGACAGTCAAATAAGAACCCTGACTTTAAGAACATTGAAATTCTGGGGGTAAATCAGAAAGCAGTGAACCACCCCAGTCATCAAATCTTTGAACTTCCCTCCGCCTCTGAGGGCCCCCCTACATCTTCCCTCAAAAGTAACATTAGGGCTCATAGCAAATAGACCCGAGAAATGCAGCTGTGAAAACACCTGAACATTACCTCCCTACTGAGTCAGATACAGAGTTTATCTGTGGATATAAAATGTCTGCCTGCTCCAGGGTGTTCTGTTTACACGCACACAGGCATTGTGCCACATGTGCACACACATGCTGTGTTGGGTGTGTTTATTAATACCTTCATTATTTGTCCAGACTGCAGCTCTTCCCCTCCCAAATAGTGCTTTAGAAAAAACAACAGTAATTGATTCTGCAGGGAACTTAATATGGTCTAGAATTACTGATAACCTAGATATTAAATCAAGTCCAGGAAATAAGATATTGAGATAATGTACACCACATTTGAAGCAAAACAAACAAATAGAAAACCACCAATAATACTTTCTTTTTCAAATCCCTTGAGTGGGGCTGGGGGTAATTTAGAAACTGTTATCTTGGGAGCAAAAATAATCAGGATGAGCCAGGGGCACACAGAATAAGGGCATCATTTTAACCTCCTGCTCCACTTGTTTGGCCCTTAGCATCCCATTTCTTTTCAACACCACTGCAGACCTGAGAAAAAGAACTTGGCTTAAGTTGCATGTGAAAATGAATTTGTAGGTCTCAACCCGGCTCTTGCGACTGAGTGTAGCTCTGCATAATTTGACAGGAGTCAGCCTGATTGACAGTGAGAAGCAGACTGCAAAATCTCACAGGTCAGGACAGAAAAGGGGCTTGGCACAAGGACCCCAGAGCATGTTGGGTAGCAGCCTGCCCTTGATTGCGCTCTCTGCACGCATGAAGCAAAGCAGTGGCCTTGTCCAAGAGGTCTTGGGTGTCCATCAGAAGCAAGGGGAAGCTCATCAGCAGGTCAAGGGGAGGTGTTTTGCGCCTGATGAAATAGGAGCAGGGGAAGAACCCCCGAGGGAGAAAAAGTCCCCAGAGAGATGGAGCTTCACCTGCTGTGTGCTCAGAGACAGGAAAGCATGAACATTCTGACAGCCCCAAAGATCCTTTCACCGCCAGCCCATCTTCATTGTGATTGGAGCCATCTGTGCAGCTCCATCCATACTTTCTCTAGGCCTGTCATTCGCCTCCAAAAACCTAATGATTTTTAGGGTAGATTGAATTTATTGGCAGGCATCCTTGACTCTGAGCTTTCCAAAGTCATTATCATTTGACAGATAATGCATGCCCAATTAGCAGATGCCATTGGGTACCTGTCCCTTCCATTTGGTCAGGAGGCACCTTTGTGTGCTGACCATGTGTGCTGGGGAATGACCCGGTCCCTGGCTCAAGAGGAAGCATCAACTAGTCTAAGCCACTTATTGCCATCCTCCCGACCAACTGTATGCTTGGAGGAGGACCTAGGACCCTGAGCAATGGGATATGAGAGAGAGACTTCTGAAAATAACTGGAAATGGGTCCCAGATGTAGAGAAAGTGTGTCTCTTATTTTTCTGTTGGATGTTGTCATGCCTGTGCTATTGGACGTAGAGATTAGGCTGTGACTGAGTATACAACACAGTAGGTGTAGCCTTCATGTGGCACTATCAGGGCACCTCCTGAAAAAGCAACTTCACAACTCTTAAAGAGTGTGAAGGAAAAGGAATGTTTTAGAAACATTATTTCTTTAGGTAGAGTTGTTCCCATGCTTCAGGTTACCCCCCATATACACACCCCGACCCCTCCAGAGGAAACAGGAAGGGGCATCAGGTGCTTCATGTCTAGCCTATAAAGGTTGCACTTTCTCCACTGTCTGCACATTAGGGAGAAGCCAGAAAATCAGGTCCTTGCCTCTAAAGGGCAAAAGAAGGGCTAACAGCCAGAAGAGAGCTGATACTTTGAGACTGAATCATCCTCCCTAGTGCAGCTTCCTAGGTCAGACTGCAGAGGCAGACAAACCCCAATAGCTACAACCTGGAGGTAAGTCTTTGTCTCCCAGGGGCTCAGGAGGGAGTTATAACTGATCATCCAAAAAAAGAGGTCCTCACCAAAAAGAGGTCCTCACCTATGTTAAGAAAACTGCTGTCAAATGACTCCATTTAAGGGGAATGTCCTTTGAGCTCACAGGTATCTCAGGGGTGTCAGTGTTAAATAGTACCAAGAAGTAAACAAGTATCATGAGTACTTAACCAAACAGACAGAAAGATATAAGCCCTTTCCTATGCCTTGTAACCTGCTCCCCTAATTAGCAAGTAAGGAGGCTAATAAACACACCCCTTTCCCAGGAAAGGCAATGAGACCTGCCTCACCACAGAAGCAGGCAAGTAAGGGGTGCATTGCCTTTGGAGAATTTTAAAATAATAACACTGCCTGAAGTCAGTCTGCTTTTCATTATCACCATGCATCCACAATTCTCAACAAGGCCAGTGATAAAACACCCTTCCCCCAGGGGAGAATGCCACCACCACAGCCCACCCCGTGGGCTTTCACCCTACAAAGCACTGCCCTTTCTTGTAGGATACTTGTCATCTTGATGCTGCTGGGTGTTGTTTTTCCTGCTACTTGCAGTAAAAGACACTGAGTTACACACAAAGTAAGTTGTTTGCCACCAAGAAATTTAGAATTTAATTAAGCCAAGTATGGACAAGCAGAGTGTTTTCTAGGGTGGATGTTACACTTAAGTAGTGAGGAACCAGTCATTTATTGTACAGACAAGAACAACTCTTGGAGCCTTTCACCCTACAAAGCAGAAGCTCAGTAAAGGACAAAAAAGGTTCCTCTCCTTTTATAAGCATATTGTAGATAAGAAAACATGAAACTTTCAACTCAATGTGGACTGGTTTGTCAATCAGCAAACCAAGCAAATTCAGGCATCACCTTTTCTTTAACCACACAAGGTGCTTTTTACTTTCTTCTCCTTGTCCCTCTCCTCACACCTCACACCAATCCTGTTTATTGTCAAGTAAGCTGATAATCATTCAACAGACTCCTGTGGAGAATCTAGTAGATGCCTGACACTGTGCTAAACACTGGGTCAGTTATCTAGATAGAATGGTTTGTCAGAAGATCCTGCAGAGGAGGAAATTGTGCTTCAAAATTGCTAAGTGGGGTTCACAGCAAACTCAGTCTAACTTAAAAGTTCAGAATCTCTCGACTAATTTACTAAGCTTCTTAGAAGCATGAAAACATAAGTACCTCCTTCAGTGAACCCATTGCCAAATACCTGTACTTTGGAGAGAAAAGAAGAAAAGAATTTATGAATGATAGTTATCACTTACACATGCTAGATGACAAACTGTATACCACACGGAGATGAAAAGACAAATACTTATGTCTTGTTCCTGAGTAAATTCTTCTGGAGTTCAGCTCTTATGGCCAAATTCAGTTATTAGGGCTTCATTT
This sequence comes from Uropsilus gracilis, assembly GCA_004024945.1. NCBI lineage: Eukaryota > Metazoa > Chordata > Mammalia > Eulipotyphla > Talpidae > Uropsilus > Uropsilus gracilis. The sequence continues at coordinate 44,972 of PVHY01001267.1, forward strand.
TAACAAAATAATAATAGAAATGGCATAGATTTCCTTATGGGTCCTTTCACTGGACCATTTATAGTAAGCCCTGTAAACAGAGAGCTCTCTCAAGTTTCTATTTTTTCCCCTGACAGTGATATTCTCATTTTGATAGAAATAAATTCTTATGGAAGAATTGCTTGGCAGTGAAGGAGATAGCAACTTTCAGCAGGGACCTCTCCTCGCATCTCCAAACTTCTGCTAAGTAGTCCAGTTACCTCCAAGGCTCTTTATCCAAAGGATGTAAAAGTGCTGAAGAAAATAGTGAGCCATTTAGGTACTTTCCTGTACTGAGCACATGAGTCAAATGGAATTGGTGTGACTTTGCATTTATTTATATTGAATCTTAGGGTAACTGTATAAATTTCCATAACCCTGGATTCTTAACCACCCTCCTTTTCTTAACTGGGCACATTTCTACAAAGAGAAAAACATGGCCAGGATTTTAAGTTCTTTTTGTTTTATTGATAACATATATATGTAAATTAAATATTTGTTAGGAAGATAGAAGGTATTTTGTATGATCTAAGTTATGCTCTTGTGCTGCTTTTCTGTTGTCTGTCACAAGCATGTTCAAGAGTTGTCTGTGGTTGGGATCATCTTTTCTTCCCATTCTAATCAAAAGACAGAAATGTATTAATTGACTTTGAACTTCACAAATTCAAACAATCTCAATACTTAGGAGGAAATTTCATAGAAATTTTCCTAGACTTAAGATAAATATCTACATACCTTCTAAAATACTCCCAATATTTTCTTGAAGAAAATAATGAAAACTAACAAAATATTTCCTCTTTTGTTTTGCTTCTGTATTTTAGTAAATGGACATCCTCTACCCTCTTTTCCATGGGAGATATTTAGATATTTTAACATGCATCACATTTTTCTTTGAAATCTTATTCTTCTTATCCTCCAAGATAAATACATTCTACTATAAAAATCATATTCTTAATCTGCTATAATTTTGTCCTGCTCAATAAGCAGGAATTTCCACCCTCCAGAAGTATTAAGAAATGTTTCTTCTCTTGTTCTCTTCATCTTCTACCAAAGGCTGACCTTGTGAAATGGGGGAAATTGATTTAAGTCCTGAACATATGAGGTTGAACCTTCCCATTTTTGTCACACCTGCTAGAGAGATGAGTGTGTTGGTCCTAATTGCCACTTCATTGTGGTAAAGACCTGGGTCAGGGCACAATATTGCCTTCTTCTGGAGCTACCTCTGGGGAGCTTTCTCTGTCCTCACTCTGTGTCCCTGGGCTATAAGGACACTCTCAGCTGCGCCTAGACATAGAGCAGGTCAGTGTTCCATTAGTTCAGTTGTCCCAAGCCCAGCTCCCCAATCTAGATGCTACATGTCCAATGTGCATCCATGAGGGCAGTTTTGCCAACAATAAAGATGTGAGTGTGAGCTCCTCCATTTGTATTTCTCAGTTGCACCCAAACTTGAATGGAGAGGTAAGCAATTATCACCCATAAAGGAAAACCCCAACATAGGACTTTATACCTTACATGTCATGGTTTCTTCTTTTAAACATTCCAGCTTGTCAACATCCTGTCAAAGAGTGATGCTAAAAAACTAAATAAAGCATAATCAAGTGTGGTTTGACAGCATGAAAAGTTCCTGAGTCCTGGGCACTAAATACCTGTGTCATAAACACTTTAATGGAATCTGAGAATTTTATATAGGGACCATCTTTCACTTGACTAAACTGTCCCTCAGGAAACTAGGGAAATATGTTTCTCTGGAAATCCAGAAATGGTGAAAACTGATGATTTCCCCTCTATCTTGGCACTTTTAAACAGGCTCCTTTCAATCACAAAAGCCAGGCACCATCAGGGCCTTGGGTTCACAAGAGTCCTCAAGACCATCTACTTCCCTGTACAAGGGAAGGCCCCCAGTGTGGTGTTCTGTCATCTCTCTTTCCCAGGGCCTGGGCCTGCCTGAGTCCATTCTGATTCCAGAAGGTTGGACAAGGGAATTTCATTTTCTTAAACCACAGGGACTTGGAGTTTTGAGGACGTTGACAACACTGTGGGCTATTATTCTCATTGTGTTTTCTGGGCTCACAATTCTGAGAACAGTTATCTCTATACAGGAAGCTGGTCTTTCCAGGTAGATACTCCCTTGATTAAAATGTGTCTGTTCAAAGGTACAGCTCCCTTTAACCAAGGAAAGATCTATGATATATATAAAACCTACAGGCTCTGGATGGAAAGTCTGCATCTCATTTAGGGTCCCCTTGCCCCATTTTTTTCTGGGAAGCTTTTCACCTTGAACTTCCCTGCTTTCATCACAGTCCAAGGGTACATGTGTTCCCTTTTCAAAGTCATCTTCATTTGACTTCTCCCAAAAGCAGAGTCTGGACAAAGACTTGAGTGTGGTTGATCTATTTGGGAGGTGATCCCAGAGAGTGTGTGAGAGATTGGGAAATGAGACACAAATAAGAAAAGCCAATAATAGTGTGACTGTGCATGAATTTCTCTGGGGATACCTTAGGCTGAAATCTGCTGGGTAACCTCTAAGTGAAATTTACCTCTGATTCACCCAACAGAATCTGAGGAGGCTGGGCATTTACTCACTGTGCCATACCTCACAGCGGCCCAGGAATTAAAACTTCAGATTGTACCTTGTGGAGTAGAAAATGGCCGTTGCTGTTAGAAAAGGTATCAGTAGGGAGGAAGGGAGAAGCTGAAATCTGGTGGGAAGCTGTTAGCTCTAGTAGCAGGTGCATTCAGGTAGGTTTCAAGGAGATGGTGTGGGCCGGTGCCATGTCGTCTGGAGCATGGGGAAAGGCAAACCCAGTTCTCAGCTTCCATCAGCCCAGATGAAAGCAACTGCTAGTTAAAAAACTTATCCTTCCAAACACTAAGACTGAATAAGAAACAAAGGAAAGAGAAATAGATGATATAAAGACACATACCTGACCAGGTCTCAAAATGGTGTGTCACTGATTGCCAGTAACCAAACCCTGTCTTCAAGGAAGTGCATTTCCACAGAGCCCTGCCATGCTGCACCAGACTGTCTCCCAGGGCAAGCACAGCCCAGTCATGCCACACAGGAATGAACTATCAGGTTCTCATAGTCTTTAATGTCAAGATCACAACCTTTGCTGGCTTCCATGTCTGAGAATAACTTATACGCATTTTTCCTATAAGTGTTTATAATAATATAATCATTAGCTCCATAAGCTCAGGAGCTAGACTCCAGTGGTTTGAACCCTAACTTTTTGTTTTGTTTTGTTTTGTTTTTTTGAGACTAGGTCTCGCTATTTTTGCCTGTGGAACCACAGGCTCATGTTGCCCAGGGTACCACAGACTCAAGCAATCCCCAGCCTCAGCTTGCCAGGTAGCTGAGATTACAGGCATGTGCCACCACACCCAGCTATTTTTTGGGACTAGATCTCGCTGTGTTGCCCTGAGTGGCACTCAAACCGCAATCCCTAGCCCCAGCTGCTTCATAGGCTGAAGCTTACAGGCTGAACCCTAATTCTTGACCAGTATGTGACACCTTGAGCATGTTACTTAACTTCTTGGTGCCTCAGTTTCTTCATCTGCAAATAGATAATAAAAGAGTGTGCAGATTTATTGAGTTAAGAAAAGACAATGACTGGCACTAAAAAGTGCTAGGTAAATGTTTGATGGCATTGTTATTGGGAGACAAAAACCCACATGGAAGACATTCTTTCCCTCTTTCAGTCCAGTATCATGAAGTGACCTTCCATTTCGGAGTCTCTCTGTAATGCCATGAATCAGGAGATATTATCTGCAATGAGGATCAATACATACACAATGTCAGGAAGATCCTTCTAATAATGAAATCATTTCCTAGACTGCAGTAAATTACTAGTGTCCCATCTCCTTATTTAATACCTATGAATTTGACCAAATCTAACAAACTTTTCTCTTCTTTCCTAACACCCTTAAATCAGAAGGCAGATTTTCATCCACTCAAGATGAGAGTTACTTACCATAAACAGAAATTTCTCCCTTAAATAAAGAGTTGTGACTCCAGGTGGCTAAACTAGGGTCTTCCCTGGGAGTCTCTCAAAGACTGTGCAACAAGATAATTATTATATACTTCTTTGATTAGGTCATGAATTTTTTCAATCTGTGCATCTTATGGAATTTGTTAGTATCTGTACTAGTTTTTGAAAAATGGTAGTGTAGACTGGTTGCTTATCACAGCGAAAGTTTGAATGTAACAGTTTCTGGATGGCTGAAGAACTTCATCTATTTCTGTGTCCTTACTATAGGTAATTGAGTATTTAAATTTACCTGCAGTTATGAAGCTATCCTATTTCTTTCTTTCTCTCTAGACTTCTATTTCTGGGAAATTATTCTAAAGGTATATGGTATCAAGGAGCTACTTTACATTCACAGTGAGAACCCAAAACTTGGCTCACTCTATGTGGGTGTGACCGATATGGAGAATGCTGGAAGAATAGGATATCTCAAATTTGCATTGACCTGAGTCCTGCCTCTTCTGTCTTACCTCTTAATTACGAAACACAAATCACTCTACCTCCTCTGGTGCAGAACAACTTGACCTCTACCCCCCTCTGGTGGATCATTAGAGTATGCTGGGCGAGTCACTTCTGAAGTCGCCACTTGAGCCCTGAAGGCTTATTAAATCAAGGGCCAGTTCTCAGGAGTCTTCCATGTTCTAATTCAGTGTAGTGATTATTTAGAAGTGAAAAATAATTTAGCCCCAAACAGTGCTAGTATGCTTTGCCCACATGTTCCAAGTTGTTTTCTTCTTATTCAAAAGTGGGATTCTTTATTTTAATTGCCTGGTTACTTGTCTGTCTCCCCAAATAGACTGTAAACAGCACAAACCCAATAATGCTAAGTGATTTTCTTGAGGCCACATAATAAGGAGAGAATCCCAATGTAGAAATCAGTCTTCCTTATTCATGGTCTGTTGTGCTGTTCATTAGCAGCAATGTTTTGTGTTCTGAAATCACTTTCTCAGAAGGAGCACTGAGAGCAGCACATCCGTGCTCAGAGGCAGAGACTGCTCTCTGCCCTGACACTTGCCTCTCCCAGGCCCGGAGTTTCTCATCTGAACAATAGCAGCCATTTCTTCAGATGAGTGCTTGGACCTTGACCAAGTGTGAATGTCTAGAATTCTGCTGAAAAGGATTGTCTTGTATTTATGGTTCTATAAGAGAGGACCACGAAGAGGAAAAGGAGGAGAGACAATTCACATATTCACATCTTCTGTGTTCCAGACCAGATACCTATTCACATCTTCTGTGTTCCAGACCAGATACCAGGTACCTAGTTGAACAAAAAGTACAGCCACCTGCCCTCAGCTGACACCTTGATCTGAAAGGGACAACATTCCTCATTGATAGTCTTAGATAAACAGAGGCATAGACATCAGCAGCATATCATATTCTTTTCTTTTTTTAAGAATTCTCATGGGTGAGCTGGGCACAGTGCCGCATGCCTGTAAGCGACAGCTTATGGAATCACGGGGGAGTCTGGGGATCACGGTTCAAGTACCGCTCGGGGCAACATAGGGAGACCTAGTTTCAAAAAAATATCTGGGCGTGGTGGCATGTGCCTGTAATCCCAGTTACCTGAGAAGCTGAGGCTGGGCATTGAGTCCATGTTACCATGGGCAATGTGAGCCTCAGTTCCACAGGCAAAAATAGCAAGACCTAATCTCAAAAAGGAAAGAAAGAAAGAATTCTCGTGGGTGTATGTGTTTATGTTGGAGGTAGGTGGGAGCGAGAAGGTTGGTGAAAATTGACACGTGCCTCACATTCCTGATACAAACAAGGAAACAGACCAAGTATGTCCAGCACAGGTGACCCCTTCCTGTCAACATGCACTTTCTCAAATCAAGCCATTGTTGCTCTCTCTGCCAAGATGCCAACAGGAGTGCCCAATTAGTGCCAATTTGTTTCCTGTAACATGGACACCTGTCACCAAAGAGCTTGACAAAAATAACCAACATAGTCACCGCAGATCCAAACTGGGCTCAAACTAATCACCTAGAGGTAAATAGGAAGGTTTCAAATCCCATTGCAAATCCTCCAAGGGAACCAGTCCCTCAGCCTGTGAACAAATTTATGGTGTATTTCTGACTGATGGCAAGGCACCAACTGGCAATTGATTATTTTTGTTTCTTTAAATGCAAGTTATCAGCCTTTCCTTCCAGTCAGCTGCAGGCTTCCCCCTGGCAGTTCAAGACTCATAGTGATAATGGATTATTGTTTCTTTTAATAGCAAACCACCTTCCACTGAGATGGAATGAAAGTTGCAAGAGAATGAGAACAGAATTCACCAAGAAGTCCTTTAACTCTCTTCAGGAAAACCTCTAGTTCAAGTGTTTAAAAAAATAACCTTTAAAAACTAACCGGGTTTCCGCTGTGTGGTTGAGCCAGCCACAAGGGTTGTGCGGTTACATCTGAATTAGCCCTGCTTGACAATCGCTTTTAAACCCTGTTCTACATCATGCCAGTAGTTGTGCTCCCTGGGTGTACAATCTCACAGGCCAGACGCCTTCGAAGGAGCGCTCGGACCTGGATTAAGAGCACATAATACACAATAAGCAAATGAGCAGGCAAGACATTTTCACAAAATCACCCAGGCAGGAAAACCAACACGTCCTGCTCTTCAATAGAGGGCCCATGCAACCTACTGCTTTATGAAGAACAGAAATGTCTGGAATCTAAATCTGCCACAGGAGGGGTTTCTTTGCCTCCTTGCACTGCCGTGAGCTGAATGGCAGATTTCATCACCTCCATTGTAAGGCACTTCTCATTATGAGAAACCAAACACAGAGCCTGGCTCCTAACTGGAGTATTAATAATGAAAATGGATTATGTGCATACTGTTTGCTAAGCAATTATCCCAAGGCAGGGATTGAGTCCAGATTTTTTGCCTCACTGCCTGAGTGGCAGTATATGAATAGAGAGACAGGTATTTGCATGCAGTGTCTCTGACCTGGAGAAAATGTCAGAAGCTTGAGAGACTACAAGGAAAGCTGTAGATGCATATTCTTTTGAGTCATAGCTGGGTTTTTGCAGTCTATTCTTGGAAAAGGCAAAGAAAGGGGGAAAGAGTTTGGATTTGCTGTCACTGTCTTATGATATCCTCCTTAGTCAAGGTGAGACCATTTCCTTTGTCTACCTTAAGTTTTTCATTAACTGAAAGTGACTCCTGCTCCTATCTACTCAAGGAGAAGAAATGAGTTTTATGGAGTTGATGGTGAATGGCACTTTCCCTGGGTGTTTTATAAAACCTAGATCTGGTCTGCTTAACCTAGGCACTATTTAATGAGAGGAGGCATTTCTCTGATGCCTTGGGTATGAATTTTCTCCTCTTCTTTTACTCACAGTGCTTCTGCAAGGTACCAGCTAATTTCTGTCTTCTGATGCCCATGCACCATTTCAGGGCTGTGTGTTTGTAGGCTCAAGTGAACCTGCATTAAAAGTGTGGAGTATCTTCTGGGATCCTTCAAAGAAAACTACCTCTAACCTCCCCTTGAACACTCTCTTTCTCCTTTATAGTGTGATTGAGGGATGACAGTGAAAGTTCACATTAACAAGCACCATTATTGTCTCAGGACCAGAAAAAGTAGTCTTAGAAAAAGAAGGTAATAACAGGGCCAGCAAATTCCTATGGTGGGATCACTCAACCCCTAACAACAGTTTGTGCAGTAGATTAAAATTACTTGAGAAACAGAAGAACATCTATGGTCGATTCATGCAGTGGAATACTACTCAGCAATAAAAAGGAATGAACTGTTGATGCATACAACAGTATAAATGAATCTGTAATTCGTTATTCAAAGTGGAGGGAGTCAGACAAAAAAGACCACATGCTATGATTCCATGCTAGAAAAGTTAAAACTATACAGATCAAAACCAGATCAAGAGTTTCCAGGGCTCAGGGTAAAGGGAGAACTCATCTGCAAAAGTGGATGAATGATGCCAATTTTCTTGGACTGTCCCACTTTAAACCAAGGAAACCCCCTTACCCAAAAACCTCTCAGAAACATTAAGAGAATTGATCACCCTGGACTTTGACAAAGAAACATAAGGAAAAATTTTAGGGAGGTGAAACTGCATTTTTCAAAACTTCTAGAACTAAACACTTAGAAGATAAGTTTTTCTTTATGTAAATGAAACCTTAATTAGAGACTGGGCAAGGATTGTAGAGTCTCTCATCTGTCTCTCCACTGCATAGTGAACTCTGTGTACAAGGATTTGGGGTTGTTTGAGCTCCTATGTCACTGCCCCTATAACACTTGACATTGATCCGACATGCCATAATTTTCTAAAGGAAACATTTGTGTGTGTATGTGTTTCTAGATCCTACCTGACATATCACTACTAGTAAATTCTTTAAACAACCCAACTGTCTCTAAACATTGGATTTTCCGATGGAAACATTAAGAAGTAAGAATTTCTCTATTAAAAAAAAAAAAACTATGCTCTCAAGATGAGACAAATACTTTCACCAGTGCTTTATAAATATACTGAGCATAACAAATTCCTGGAGTGCTTACTTTAAAAATAATTCAATCCCCTAAAACCCTATTCAGATCTCCCAAATTCAAATTTCCAGGGGAGTATCCCAAAATCTGCATATGTAACAAGTGTCTGATTCTTACAGTCTTACAGTCAAGCATCAAAAGCAGAGAAAGAGAGAAAAGCTGGTATCAGAAAATCTGCCTTTAGGCCTTATCACATCCTGCTCCCCTAGTTTCCAAGAGAAAGAATCTTTCTCTTGATGAAGAATTCATTCATTGATCCCATTTGAGAAATAGTTTACCGAGCACCTACTCTGAATTGTGAGGACTGTAGTAGTAAGAACAAGACAAATAAGTAAACAAGAAACATTCATCCATACATGGGTGAGGTGACAGAGGGTGACAGGGTGACATGACAGTACCTGGGACAGGAACTGCTTACACAGGACAGTCAAGAAGGATGGAGTCTTTGTTGATTTCTGGCACTAACCCCAAACAGGTTTCTCACGTGGAGCATAGTTGGAAAGCCACATATATAAGTTCTAGTCGCAGCATTGCCATAAGCAGCTGCCACCGGTCAGTGTCTCCATCTGTAAAATAAGGGGTGAGGGGTAATTCTGGAGTTGTCTCTAAGGTCCCTTCTAGGCCTGTTCAGTTTCTGGGGTTTATTATTGTAATCAAATTAAACAAATCTGATACATATTTAATGATATACATAATTGGTATTGTGCTGCATGATAATTAGCTATCAATGGTAAGCAGTTCACATAAATGACTGTAATTAGTATTTCTTATACACAGCCAACCCAAGTTTTTGATTTTTCTCTCTCTTTACTTTGTTTTTCTGTAATTAGTGTCAGGGTCCTCTGTTCTTCTATGTGATGTATCTTTCCATGATAATATACCTCCTCTCTCACATACAACATGATATGACTGTTTAAAATACAGGGTCCAGCTTATCATCTCCTCATATAAATACACGAACCCTGACAGTGCTATATTCCCTACCACTGTGCAGGGTCTTTACAGATATTGCCTGCTCTTGGCACCTTATTCTGCTGGCTGGGGTGCTGGGAGTATTACTTTTTTTCTAAATGGCAAAAAGCTTAGACCATTGGAACTTTCTAGAAGGAACAGGGAAACCAGTAGGGAAGATAATACATGAAGATAGATGCAATATCTCTGGCTTCTGAGACTGGCAGCAGAAGTCTGTTAATTTGCTTGCACTGCTACTAAAAAATACCACAGACAAGGTATCTTAGTCAACAGAAATCTCATTTTCTCATTTTTCTGGAAACCACAAGTCCCAGATCAAGTTAACAGATTTAGTTTCTCCTGTGGCCTCTCTCCTTGGTTGTAGGGGCCAGTTCCCCCTGGGTCCTCATATAGTCTTTTCTCTCTTGGCATACATGTTTTTGGTGTCTCACTCTCTGTGTGTCCAGATTTCTTCTTTTCATAAACATACCAGTCAGATTGATTTAGGGTCAAATCTAGAGATCCCATTTTAATTAATCGATTATTTAAAGACCTCAACTTGAAATGCTCTTGCATTCTGAGGTACTTGCTGTTGTGGAGATGAAATGAGGAATTTTGAGGAGAACACAGTCCATCCAAAATAGAAGGGAAACTGAGGAAGAACTAACTCTCCAAATTTACAAAATCCAGGGAAGCAGGTTTTCCTCCACATCGGTCACTTTTTAGAATATCCTTTCCCAGACTCCCCAATGAGCAAGGCCTCATCCTAGCTAATGCCGAACTACTCATACACCTTGAACATAGTTTCCCTTTCCACAAGCAATAATCAGCGCTCTAAAAGATGAAAATACTCAGAAAAGCAAGCACTCTCTTTGGAAAGAATTTATGACTACTTGTCAAAGCTCTTCCCTGTTTTGATAAGGGCAAAACCTGAGGGTGAACTTGGCCAGCTTTGCAGTTGGTTGCACAGTGCCAATTGATTTTCCAGGCTGGCAGGTTAGTGGCTAGGTGGGTAGACGCATGGTCAGCTGAGTGAGCTGGCAGGCAGCAGTCCCAATGGGCACACAGGCTCCTGCTCTCTTCTAGACTCTGAACTTGCACAAGGGCCCCATGCCTCCCATGAGGCCAACTGTAATTCCATTTGTGAGATTTGAAAACAGAAACTCCAGGATGAAAGAAGCTTGCTAAGCAAATTTTTATAACAAGGCTGCAATGAAGAAAGATGCCCAGATCTCCCAGGACAGTTTTCCTAAGGACCAAGAGCAGCAACCTAGAATCTTAACAGACCAAGTGGATTTCCCTAATCCTGCTCCACCCTTTACACAACATATTGCTTTATTGTAACACATTGTCATGAGCAAAAATAGAAATAGAAGCAAAGAAAAGCAGCCCCGGAGTAAAATCAGAAAGGGATGAATATGTAATCCCTGGAAAAGGATTTTACATTAATTTGGTGTTTTAATATAGTCTTACCCCTACCCATGCTCCTCTCTATATCATTTCTATACAAAATGTCCATCTTCCTGCTCTGTTGTCAATTAACTAGTCTTGCAACTCTCTCTACATGGTTTCTGTAGCCTTAGCTTGATTGATGGGATTATAAAGTATTATCCTTTTGTTCACACTCAGTTTTTCTTGCAAGTATATATTGACAAGAATTGATCCAATGAATAAGGCAAAACTTAGCAAGCATTGTGCTGTTTTGGTTAGATTTTGTACTAAAATCTTGAGGTACAAAAATCTCAAAGTCTGTTTCTGATAAAAGACATAATTACTTCTCTCTAAAATGGGCACAAAATCTGTCTCACTGGATCTACTAAGGATTAGATTAAATAAAAGATGTAAATGATATGATGAGTACTGCATAGCAGATGCTGAGAAAGTAGTATTACCTTTTTTCTTATTAACCCTGAGTGCCTGGCTTGGTTGATATGCAGTAAATAGCTTGAGAAAGTTGGTTGGAAATAGCACTCTGATAAAAACCTGGTGCAAATATAGACCAGAAAGACAAAAGTGAGTCAAATTAGGTGACATTACAGTCACCTATGCTTTGCGTTCCTATAACACGAAGCCCCATACCTAAGTACATAAATCCAAGATTTCCATATTCTTAAATATCCAGCTGTTATGTCTCAATGTATTTTTGGCATAACTTGGTAAACTAACTTATGATAATGTAATATAACAAGATGATTTGGGAAGGGCCACAATCTAGAAACAGCAGTCCAGGTGATTGTCAATAACCACCTGGAGTCCAACTGTGTTCAAAGGGGCAGGCAGGTGGTGGGAGAAGCCCACGGTAGATAACAGTGTGAAATAAATAAATAATATGATAAATAATTGTAGATAATGGTGTGAAACAAAATAAATAATATGATAAATAATTTCTGTGTGGAAAGGAAGAAGAAATGAGACAGAAGAGATTGAATAAGATTAGAAAGAAACTAGCTTAATGACTGGGGACTTGGAGAGCATGATCAAGCCTGCCTTTATTAAGTTGGGGTCATTTTTACACTTTGGCAATGAATAATTCCAATGAGGCAATGAGGAAGGGAAAATCCTAGAGTCCCTGGACAGTGACAGAAGGAAAGACACCTGAAGGAGTCAAATACCATTTAACATTTAATAGGTGTGTCTCTTGGGTAAGGCTGGGGGTTGCTGTAAAAGACAAGAGTTGCCAGAACCTACCTCTGGTGTGCCAGAGGAAGTGAGAGAGAGATAAAAGTGTACCTTTGTCTCTAAGATACCTTTAAATGTGTGTCCACACACTACAAATAATATTTTTAATGGGGGGGGAGCAGGTAGAAGAATATGACTAGACACAGCAAAATATTCATTAATACTAAGTCCTTGATAAGTTATCTCACTGTGTCAGCTTCAAAGAGTACCAATATTCCCATTAGTTTATAAAGAAATTGTTGCCACAGAGCAAGAGAATGAATGGTAGATACTGGATTTTAAACATGATATATCTTTCTTTAAAGAACTTGGATACTGTACTCCTATGATGGTAATCTGGGAACAGATAGACATATATTTCTATATATCAATCAGATATCAGGATATCAATCAGATGGTAGAGGTAATCAGAGCAGTAGTCTGAAGTCATGACAAAGCTACACAGTTGAATGACGGCCAGGTCAGATCACGAAGGATGTCCTGACAGATTATAAAAACAGCAGCATGGAAGGGTCCCCAAGTTCAGAATAGGGCATAGTAATAATCTAGGAATAAGGCAGGGTCTTTATTGTTAAGAATTAAAATAAAACATCTGAAAGAAATAAGCAACAAAAATGACTCAAAACTCCAACATATTGAGCAGAAGCTCCTCCTGTCTGACAATGACATCTAAAACTTTGTGTAGAGTTGAAAGTCCATGAGAAAAGGAGAAATGAAAAGAGCAAAGGACTTTTCCCCAAGTCTTTTGTTACTTTTTCACTGTATCCCATATGTTAGTGAAGTCATTTGGTTTCTGTCTTTTTCTTCTTGACTTATTTCTGCTAATACGATTCCTTCTAAGTACATCCATGTTGTTATAAAATCGTCAAATTTGTCGTTTTTAATTGATGAGTAATATTCCATTGTGTATATGTACCACATTTTTTTCATCCAGTCATCTGTTTTGGGGTATTTAGGTTGCTTCCATGTCCTTGCAATTATAAATTGTGCTGCAGTTAACATCCGAGCATAGGTGTCCCTTTGTACCCACATTGAGGTCTCTTTTGGGTAGATTCCCAAGAGAGCAATTGCTGGATCAAATGGTAGTTCCATTTTCATTAACTTGAGGGTCCTCCATACAGCTTTCCATAGTGGTTGGACTAGTTTACATTCCCACCAACAGTGTAGTAGTGTTCCTTTCTCTCCACATCCTCGCCAGCAATTCTTGTTGTCTGTTCTTTGGATGTGGGCCATTCTTCCTGGTGTAAGGTGGTATCTCATTGTTGTTTTGATTTGCATTTCTCTTATTACTAGTGAAGTTGAGCAGTTTTTCGTGTGCCTGTTGGCCATTTGTATTTCCTCTTTGGAAAAGTGTCTTTTTAGTTCTTCTCCTCACTTTTTGATTGGGCTTTTTATTTTGCTTTGTTTAGTTGTGTGAGTTCCTTGTGGATCTTCATTATTAAACCCTTGTCACTCATGTGGAGGGCAAAGATTTTTTCCCATTCGGTTGGGCATCTTTTAGTTTTTTCTGTTGTCTCTTTTGCTGTACAGAAGCTTTTTAGTTTGATGTAGTCCCATCTGTTTATGTTTTCCTTCATTTTTTTGCCATTGTAGATGTTTCCAGAAAGGGATTTCTGAACTGTAGTTCTTGGAGAAACAACCTAAGCACCAAACTGAAAAGCACAACTTTGTGCAGGAGAGAAAGGGGGAGGAGATGGAGGGGGGGATGGAGGGGAGGGGGGGTAAACCCTGGGGATTACAATGTTGTGAAATTTATATATAAATTTTTTAAAAAATTATAAATAAAAAAAAAGAAAAGAACAAAGGAGTCCCTGCTAGGAAATGTTCCAGAAGAATTCAGTTCTGCCACTGGATCTTTTGATGATTGTACTAGACATATGTATCAAAGAATTTGAGGGATTGATTTTGGTGTTATCCAAAATCCAAAAAGGTGACAATCCCAAGAAATGGGGCTTCCACTCTTTGTGTTTGAAAGGTCTTTCTAAAGTGTCTAGCTGCTCCCCCACCCTCATTTCCTGGTATAGCAAGTAACTAACACTAAACTGAATGCCTGAATTTTGAATGCCTCAACTTAAGAATAGTAACCTACAAAAAATTAAAACTGAATTTCAAGTAACCATTTAAAAGCAACAAATATTTTCTGAAATCTCTCATAGATAGCAAAGGAGCATGTTGTGTTTTATGATATAAGAACATCTTAATTATCCTCTTCACCTATTTTTCTCCTCAAAGTCCTATTTATTACTCTTGCTGCTTGCCTCTCTTAAATATGTCTTCTACCCAGCTATGTAGAAGATCCCCAGCCATAACATATGGAAGAAGGAAATTTATAGTTTACACTATTTAATATTTTGTTTCCATCACAGATTTTCTGGGTCAAATGTGCAAAGAAAGCATACCCACCCTGGCTATTTTATGGTCTGATTTTTTTCCGCATACCATTCTTCTTTCAAAATGCCTTCCTCATATTACCATGATTAGATACATTCACTCATTCTGTCAACAATACATCTAATAAAATTTTGATTTTAGTAGATTTTTATTTAATTTTGCAGAGTGCATAATGAAGTCAGAAATGTATAAGACATAAGTCTGGCACTCAAAAAGCCTAGAATTTGAATGGGGATGAGCACACACACCCAACTTGTTATAGTAAAATGTTTTTAAGTGACTGATCCATAAGTTGTAGATTAAGGTCCAAGATAATAATTCTGAAAGATCAACCAAAACAAATCACACATCATACTCTGCTTATTCTGCCTTCATTCCTGAGTACACATGTGCCTTTTCTATCCATATGCTCCAAATATTTCTCTAGTGGTAGCATCTTTTTAAAAAAATCTCCAGTGATATCATCTTAAAGAGAAATAAACTCAAATCAAAATGATCTTATGTCCAAATTTAAAGGAAAATAATTCACTGAGAAAGCTGAATGATTATAGAAAAACAGAAGAAAGTGAATGAGAGCCTTATGAGAACAACCTAGAACCCTCAGGAATTTTATCAATAGAGCACACTGTTATGGTCTAGACCATTGCCAGTACAATTTCTAAAAAATATCATGTCTCATTTAGAACATCACTTTCGAGATTCCTCTTATCCTCTGTTATGTCCAAAATACCTAACTCTCAAGTTCATTTGCAAGCAAACTCTCCATCTATTTACCATCATATCAAGCCACACTCATCATTACCTGCATATTGTCTGCTTCAGTCCAATTTAATAATTTGCTATAATGGGTAACCTTTGCACTTTAATTGCCTTTTCCCAAGTTATTCACCTACCACACAATAAATTCCCATGTAAACATGGACTAATTCTAGCACATTCACCATTGTGGTCATTAGAGTCTATCTCAGTGCCAGGCAAGTGTAAATATTTCATAAATGAATAACTAAAAGCATAAGGGAATCATTGCCTGTCTTTGGTTAGGTTCTTCAAAAACACTCCAAGATGGAGATTTGTGTGGGGGGAGGTTTATTGGGCAGTAATTGCCATGATATATAGAGGATGAAGTTGAGCGGTAATGTGGAGCCCATACAGAGCTCTGAAGCTGAGATGATCCCTTGAAGTTATTCCTAATAGAGACACAAGGGCCATGTCTTTGTTATCCTGGATGAATTTTTAAAAACATTCTTATTTATTTTTTCACAATATAAAATAACTCCCTCCAGGTACAGTCACCATAGTTTCCCCACTCCCACCCACCAAAGTGCCTACACATATACAAAGGAGGGGTAAATTATCAAATGTTAACCTCCTCCAAGGAGGAGGTGTCACTTGGATGATTCAACTCCCTTCGGATAAGTACAATTCCTGGCAAAAGACTCGGCTGAGTCATCAGCACCTTACCCTCCCAATAACTGGAGAAATGAGTACCATGGTCTTGAAGGGGAATTTGAAGAGTGTACTATCATGCCCATTACATTACCCTTTAGCTTACAGCATGGCACAGGCAAGCCTCATTTCACTTAACTCTATAGAGTCCTTCTGCTATGAAATCACCTGGTTACAACCTCCACTGTTCAACTCCAGTAGGTGGAGTGAGCACTGGTACTGCCATCACCACATTCACATACCTATTTAGTATTTACAGGACACCTTCTATGTGCTGGACATTATTATAAATGTGGAGAATAAAAGAGTACATAAGACAGACAGAAAGATTTCTGCCTTCACTGAACTTTCACTTAAAAACTGAGACAATTTAAAAGGTAAAAAATATGGGATAGAGACTGATAAAAGCTATGAAAAAGCGAAGTAGAGATGGAAAACATAGAGTACAGGATGGGTGTGGTTGTTATAGTAAACAGAGTATTCAGGGAAAGTCTTACTAAAAAAGCAACCTTTGAGTGAAGCCACTTAGATCCTGAGGAAGATTTTCCAGGTAGAGTAACATGTACAAAGGTTCTGGGTTAAGAGCAAGCCTGGAAATTAAAAAATAACCAGTCAGTTAATTTGCCTGGAAAGGAATGGGGAGGAAGAGTGTATAGTAGTAAATGAAGTCAGACAGAAGTGGGATGGGACTAGCTAATAGGTCATTAAAATATCTTTGTTAAATGGAAAGATATTTCCTGTTCATGGATTGGAAGAATCAACATTATCAAAATGGCCATCCTACAAAAAGCAATTTACAGATTCAATGCAATTCCAATAAAAATCTCAACAACATTCTTTAAAGAAATAGAAAACATACTACTGAAATCCATATGGAATAATAAAAGACCTTGAATAGCTAAAGTTCTCCTGACCAAAAGGTTAGAGAATGAAAGGGTTGTGTTCCCAGACTTTGTTATACTACAATACTGGAATAAAAACAGAAACACAGACCAATGGAACAGAATTGAAACTCCAGAAATAAAGTCACACATGTATGATCAACTAACCTATGACAAAGGGGCAAAAACATACAATGGAACAAGGATAGTCTCCTCAATAAATGGTGCTGGGAAAACTGGACTGCAACATGATAAAAAATCTAGACTGCTCCCACTCACCAAACACAAAAACCAACTCAAAGTGGATAAAAGACTTGCACATAAGAACTGAAACCATTAAATATATAGAAGAAAACATAGGCAAAACATTCCAAGATCTACATACACTGCAGAAACACCTTCCAGGATACATCTATACAGGCGAAGAACATGAAGGAAAATAAACTACTAGAACTATATGAAGTTAAAAAAAACTTCTCCACAGCAAAAGAGACAATAATGAAAACAAAGACACCCAACCAAATGGGAAAAAATGTTTGCACTCCAGTCAACTGACAGGGGTCTTGCTATGAAAGAGCCACAAAGAAGTCGGGCGTGGTGGCACAAACCTGTAATCCAAGCGTTGGAAGGCAAGAGGCCAGGGATCACTTGACTTTGCAGGTGCAGTGGTGGGCACCTGTAATCCCAGCTTCCTGGGAGGAAGAGACTGGGGATCACTTGAGTCTGCAGGATTAGGACTACCCCGGGCAATATAGCGAGACCTAGTCTTAAACAAACAAAAAAAATCCACAAAAAAACTCACACAACAAAATGGCAGCAAAAAGCCTAGTCAAAAAATGGTAAAACTGACAGGTTTTGCTGATGAATGGGACATAGTTAATAATATGAAGGGAAGATCAATGATTTCAGTCTGAGCAATTAAAAGGTTAAGTTTCCATTTACTATGATGAAGAAAACATTAATAGGGGAAGGAGTGTTGGGGAAAGATGATCAGGAGCTCTGTTTGAGTCATGGTTACACTGGAGATACCTACTGGATACCCAAATGGAGGTGTTGAGATTATGTGACATACAGGGAAGTCCAGACTGGGGGGTGTAGAAGATGAGGACCATCAGTATACAGATGATGTTTAAAGTTATGGGACTAGGTGAATCACCAAAATGAATATAGAAAGAGAAGAGAGAAGGAGTAGTGGGAAAGAAAAGAGAGGATAAAGGACAGGGGAGAGGAGAGGAGGTGGGGAGGAAAGGAGAATTTTTAACACTGAGACCTTGGGCCCTGTCCACATAGTGCTTTCATTTTTCATGTAGCCTCCTACATCCTTCCCATTCTGTACCGTGAGACCTTACTTTGGGTAGAAAGGCATCCTTTGCCATTGCCAATGTGACCAATGAACTTGGGCTTAAAAGTGAGAAAGTCCTATGTCCCTATGTTGGAATTCAACCTCTAATATTCACTACAGTAATTGAAATACTAATTCTAATTCTTTACTTTCCTGTGTTTGTATCGTATATCCACCCCTTCATCATAGCCTTGTGATGGGAGGTGTGTCCTTCCCCACACTCTTGGGCTTTGCAATGTGGCTTCTTTTTCCAAGGAATTTTAATGGTTGTGATGTAAGCAGAGGCTTGAAATGTGCTTTCGTGACTGGATTTGTTTCCCTGTACGTCCACCATTAGAATGAAAAGAAAGACTTTGAGTAGTAGTCACTTCCAGCCTGGATTCAGAATGAGACACATGGAACAAAGTCAAACTAACCCCCTCACAGACGGGTAATAGAAGTGCTTACTGTTGTTTGCCAGTGCATTTTTGTACTTCTAATTATGCAGAAGTTACTGACTGATATGGTAGTAAGCTATTAGCTGTGTAGTTTTGTGCTATAGTCTCTTCATCTACCCCAAGATTGACTATTCCCCTCCCTCTGAGCTGCAATCAAGATTAAGCAAGATAATGTATGCAAAATTTCTGACATCATGCCTGGCACAGTACAGTTACATGTTAAAAGTCAATATCCTCAAATTCTTGCCCACTTGAGTTGTTGGTCAGCAACAACTTTCTATGTTAGCATAGGTCCCCAAAATAATAAGACTTTTGTCCAGAATGGGTCACCCTGCCAAAGAAAAGTGGCAGGTATCCAAGTTGATTTTGTAATTACCTTTATTATTTGGAATTTTAATACAAGCTACAGCAATGCAATTTCTTGGGTTCCCTAATAAACAACTTGGTTCAGAAAAGTTGGCAAGTCTAGTTCCATTGTTTCTTCCTGGGACCCACTATCTTTAGAAATATAAGCCTATTTCTGCAGTACACTTAGGATACCCTATGTCCCTTGAGAAATAACTGGCTTTTGTTTACAAGTCAAAATGCATTCACACATGCAACTACTACAACACACACACACTGCCCTTCATCACTCCAGGCTTTTGTTCACCAAAATAATAGGAAGTGGTGACATAAAGTCATACTCTGCAAAATAATTCATTGCAAACAAAAATCATCCAAATGCCAGTTCTTCTGCCCAGAATGACCTTCAATGGGATGCCCCCCGAGATTCACCTAGAGTAGTCAGTGACAGTAGCACATTAATTCCAACAATGCTCATTGCCTCATCAGGCTGTCACTGCATTTGGCTTATCCTTTGCATACCTCTACTTTCTGAAGCTGACCTTTAATCCTTGCAATCAGAATGCAAATATTTCAGTCTCTCAAGGAGCTTTCTTTGAGGCTTGCGGTGATATGCTGGTTAACACCTCTTGAAATAGCCCCATTTCAGGTAAAGTTAAAAAGGAAAGTTTGGCCAAGACCTTTATATAAACCTGGGATGACTCGTCCATAGTTGCAATCAACTCAAGGAAGAAAAATCTTATAGCAAGTTTGAATTCCACTCTTCAAAAACAGGATGTATGATAAATGTCCATATCTTTAGTTTCTTAAATACAAAAAATATGGCAGAAAATGTAATCCACTAATTATTGGAATTCATCTTGGGACTGTGTTAAGGCCCTAGGGTCTAACATAAATGTAGGCTATCAGGAAGGCTTTTCCCAAAATGAGTCTGTGATATGTGTCATGCCTGCTCTCCCAGACATTGAAATTTTTGCTTTCAGCTGCCACACATACAAGATGTCCTAGAATCTTTACCATGGCCCAGTGCCCCGGTGTCTAGGAACCCACCACCTTTCATAATTATCTTAGTCTACCTTCTCTGGTTATCACCTCAGAGACCTTGTAACCTGCTCTGAAGCTGGCCACTTATAACCTGCTCTGAAGCTGGCCACTTATAACCTGCTCTGAAGCTGGCCACAGAGAGGACAAGCCATCCTGGTTGGTCCCTTATCGCTTCCACTAATCCTTTTGACTCAATGTTTCCTCTGACCCTTTGGTATCATAGCAGATTTTGCCCTCTTTCCTCCCAAATGTCCTCAAAAACTAACTCTCCTGCAGTTGCCTTGAGAGAGGGGCTAATTGTTGTTTTCCTCGATGGTTTCGTACCCCCTGGTTATACAGAAATCACTGACTGGTACAATAGTGGCCTATTAACTGTGACCTATTAGCTCCTTTCTAAATTGACTTTTAAAATAAATGAAGAAGACAGAAAATAAAGCCTGTCCACAGGTTTGGACTGAGACTGGAGGAGGGGAAATAACACCTCTCCACAGGTTGAGGTTATTTTATTCTTTCTAGAACACTTGATTCCTTTAAAGAAAGAATAGAGTAGGTGACTGAGTCTTGGGCATATGGGATTGGAAAAGAATAACTGGTTATTTGGAATAACCAGTGGAAAAGTATTACTGGTTATAGAACCTACCTTCTAAATCAAATGTTAGGAATTGCCTGCCTCTGAGTTTTACATAAAGGAGAGTTTGAGGCAAAAGTTTATGCAAATAGGTTACTAAGAAGTTCATTCCCAAGAAGCTGGAGTGAAGGGCATAGAGTAAGTATGTGGGAAGGTAAGTAGGAGCCACTGTTTAACAGCCTCTAAGTATAACTAATGGGTCAATTCACCCGGCCCCCCCACACCATCCCTAAAGACTGAATAAAGTTCATCACAGTACTAGATATTTTGTTGGAAAGAGTGTATCCACCACTCCCATCTCTCAGAGGTCAAAATTACTCCACATTTCCAGCTAGCTAGTAAATTCCTAGTTGCCAAGCATAGTACTGCCACTTGAATATCTCTTGAGCATCAACCTAGAAGCCCAGGAACTAGAGCCAGGACACTCTCAAAGGGCTTCCATCTTCAGTTAGTTAGAACCCACCAAGCTGGTCACCTAGAAACATCTAGAACGTAAAACCAATGAGACCAAGAGCATCTGAAGAACTCCTGAAAGTATGAGATATAATAGCATATGAGGAACTATGACTTTTTAACAAATATAAGGATATCTTTGTTAAATATATATGAACGTTGTATATGAATTATATGTTCAAGAAAAGGTTCATAAATATTTAAGTATAAAATAATATAATGTATAAATACATAAAAATAGGTAAAGATACATTCAAATGTATATACACTGTAACACATAATATGTAAACACTATATCAGATATATAGAAAATTCTGAATGTAACTTACCATTGCTCCCATCAAAGTTGCCCTTTACTAATTCATTATTCACAAGCAGTTGCTGAGTTCCCAGTCCAGCAATGAACAAAGCAAGTGAAATCTCTGTTCAAGAATAATACCATTTGAAAAGATATGGATCAAGCTCTTAAAATTGACTGAGTCATTTCAATATGATTCTTTTAACATCTTTAATCATCTCAAATTCTTCTTTTTATGAACCCATCTGCTTTTTGAAATTACCAGGTGGGAAAACATTCAGATCAATAAATAGTGGGGAGTCAGCATGGATTAGAAAGTCATTAGTCAAAATAGTGAGGTAATATTTTTTAAAAAATGTATCTGCATTCCTTGTAGGATTTAGGAGTTGGCTTGTATGGAAAATATTTTTAAAAATTTTAAATGATTTATGTGCATTTCAAAAAGTAGGTTTCAACTTATGTTTTCTAAGACTCACCTCTTTTTAATGTGAGAAGCATTCCTCTGTAGAAGACAGCAAAATAAGTGCTAAGTTGCTTTCTTTGTAATCTTCCCTCCTCTTCTGTGACATATCAGGAAGGTATGACAATCCTAAAAATACTGACATTTTTCTCACTTAAAACGATGATAGAAATAAAAGATTTATTTCACTTGTTCAGAAACTATATAAGCAACTTCAGATACTCCTTCTAAAATTGAGCAGTGCTTGGATTGGATGATTCCAAGTGATACTTAATTTGTTATCTTTAAAAAATGTTGACAGATTTTCTACCCAAAATATTCTAAGATTTGAAGTAGGATATGATGCCAATTTTTAAAATTATATCCATTGTATTTTATATTGATCAATCATTCCCGTGATCTTTTCCACAAAAATCAATGTGGACTTCAAACAGTAAATTTGAAGATCTTTAAAGTTACGTGCCTTCATTGTACAAATGAGAAAACAGGTCCAGAGAGAAGATGGGTCTTAGCTAAAGTCACTCCCATAAGTGATGACCATGTATAGTCTAATGTGACAGTTCAACTTCTATTCCAGGGATTTTCCTTACATATAATCCAAATTAAGCACATTTTGCCTATTTTCCCCTTTGCCGTATAAAACCAGCTTTATTTTGTTCAGTAGTTCAGCTCTGCCTCAAAATTTGTTTATACCAATTATTTCATTTGCTCAGTCAAGTCAAAGCCATCATAAAGTCTCACTCAAACCACTGAAAACCTCTGCTCCAGCCTTAACCCCACCCCCATGCCAACAAATCCAAAAGCAGAGTATTCACATGAGAACTATCATACTAAATATGTTTTTTAACTCACTACATATATGGACCTATTGATATGTTACATTAATATAGAATAACCTCTTCTGAGTAGACCTATTCAACAAATATGAAATACTGAGACCCCACTTAATGTGTCAGCCTCTGCTGTAATCAAAATATAATAAACATCTCTCCAAGAAAGAAAATATAAGGTGGGTGCAATGGTGCGCACCTTTAACCCCAGCCTTGGGAGGCTGAGGCTAGGAATCGCTTGAGTCCATGGGTTCGGGACTACCCCAGGCAACATAGCAAGACCTAGTCTCAAACAAAAGAGAGAGAGAAAAGAAGGAAGGAAGAGAAAGAGGAAGGAAGGAAGGAAGGAAGGAAGGAAGGAAGGAAGGAAGGAAGGAAGGAAGGAAGGAAGGAAGGAAGGAAAAGGAAGGGAAGGAAATACAATTCTATATTATTTCAAATGGCTGCATGATATGCTTTTGCATATTTCTTTATGTAATTTTGCTAGTCGTATTTAACAAGCTCCCTATTTTCAAGAAGCAACAATCCTGATAGTCTATCACACTATGATTTGTGAAGATGAAGGTATCTTTAGCCATTATTGTCTGCTAGGTGCAAATGCTAAAATCCCTCTTTTCTCAAAACCCTTAACTTAATCTGACCAAATTTTAAAGGAGATGTGGAGTGGTAATGAGCCCTTATCCTTTTCAAATGATGAAATGGAAGTAGTCAGTCATTTATTCAACCAGAATTCACTGAGCCCTTCTTTCTGGTCAATAGAAAGATGAATACCACAACTGCTTTACTAAAGAGTGTCCAGAATAAGAGGCCAATGTTCCCAAAGTTCAACAATTATTCTCAAGAAGAACCAGAGCATAGACTAATGTTACCAATATCTAGTCCAGGGTATAACTCTAATTTGTGAGTCTTATTCCTGAACCCTCTTTTGTTCAGCGTGGAATCTGTGTTAGTGATTTGTTGTGGCCTAAATAAATGACCCTCAAACACAGCAGCTTAAAACATCAAAACTTTTTCATCTCAGAGTTTCTATGGGTCAGGTATGTGAGAGTTGCTTAGTTAAGAGTTAAAACCCAGAGACTCTACAGCTGAGGTTGCTTCATCTGACAGATTGACTGGGCATAGAAAACCCACTTCCAAGGGTACTCTCTCACATGATTATTGGCAGGAAGTCTCACTTCCTTTCTACTTGCTGGCAGGAACTCTACGTTTCTTGCCATGCAGAAATTTTTTTCACAGAGCTGCTGGAGTGCCCTTGTATCATAGCTACTGGCTTCCCTGAGAGTGAGAATCCAAGCAAGAGCAAGGTAGGACCCAAGGGATCCTCTGTGTCCCAGGCCCTGAACTACCAACACTTTTGCTGTATGTTATTGACACAGACCAACCCTGGAACACTAGACGAGGGGATGACACAGTGTATGACTATTAGGAGGTGAGGACATCAGAGACCATCTTGGAGACTGGGTTGGAGACTTTAGCAATTTTTAAATCCCATGAAACTGGAAAATGCGGAAAATTGTTAGAGATACTATATTTGTATTAGTAGCAGGTTTCATATAAAGATTCAAATAGTTAAAAATTGATCATTGGAAAAAGAGAAATACGGGATGATCTCACTTTTATAAAGGCTATAGGGAAAAACAAATGAATAGGAAAAATTAGAAACAACCAACAGAATTGAATAATAGAGTGAGAGAGGGTGAGGGGGGAAGAAAACAGGAGGCAGAGAGCACAAAAGATTAAGAAGGTTAACAGGTGTTATGGAAATGGGAAAAGCCCAGGGTACACAATAATGTTTTATATATATATATATATATATATATATATATATATATATATATATATATATATATATATATATACACACACACACACATACACACACAAAATAAAATTAGTATAAAAAAGTAAAAATGGGGGGAGGGTGGGGAATAAGAGGTACAATACAACCATGTAAACATGACCAATATTGTACAATAATTACAAAATAAAAATTTTGAATAAAAATTTTGCCTCATAAAAGGTAATAGAATAAAACTATCAATCAGGTTAGAAACTTTGAGAAGCCACCTAGTTTGTTCAGGTAGCCCTAACATACTCATACAACTAGTGACTTAAAGTTATCAACATGCTGCTCCCCATTCCATCTTCCCACTTTCCTTTTATAACTAATAGGTCCAGAATGTCTCAGAATGTCACACCATTATGTAAAACTGTATTCCTGTATTAGTGATAGCATTTTTTCCCCATTCCTTTATTATATGTGTGTATATGTATGTGTACATGTATATACCCACAAAAAGAGCTTTGAGATAGATACTGTGAATAAGAACACTATATAAAATAACCTAGTATCCCTTCCCTTCCCCCCCCCCTAGCTTGTCTCCTTGGTAAAGCTAAACTCTGAAGAGAAAAGTTCTATGAAATCATGACACACAATAACACACAATCATTGCTCCCATGCTCTGACCAGCTGCCATTTGTGGGACCAAGTTCTTTCTTCTATAGGAAAAGAGGTGTGACTAGGAAGTATCTGATCTTTCCTCAGGTCAGGGAATGTGTGTCTGAAATGGTAATAACTACTGAAGGTAAAAATTCAGACTCCCAAGAAATTTACCATTATGCCATTTATCTGAAAATCATCTACTTTTACTCACTATTGTTATACAACACTACAAATCTACTAAAAAGTACTATTTTGTTAACCTCAAAATGATGGGGTTTCTGTATTGTTTTCACAATTGCATTTTGGACCTCACCAATCATATTAGGCTGTGCTTTATTGCACTGATTTCGCCAGCATCCCTTGAAATTAGAAATGGTCATGTGACACAGTTCTGACCAATCAGACCTCTCTGTGAGGCCACTGGGGAGGTTAGGAGAAAGTTTTCATTCTTCTTTCAAAAAAAAAAAATCCTACTACTACTGCCACCTAACCCCTGTCCCTCCTGTCCTGCTTCTGTTGCAGCCTGAAGAGGGGATTTGCCATCTCTAGCAACTCATTATCAAAGACAAGAAGATAAAAAAAAACTGTAGAAGCAGCAATTCATACAAAATTGAACCATTGAAGTAAAGCCAGTATCTACCTACCCATAGAATCCACATTATGCAAGAAAAATAAACATTTATAGATTTAAGTCACTCTGGATCAGAGTTTAATTTTAATATTTGTGACCAAAATCATTACTGAGTAATACACAGGTGGACTAGATTTCCTACTGAGTGCAAAAGCATCCAAAAATTACATTTTAGAATTTTATTTGTGGAGGAAAAAAGATTTGAATGGTCAGATCACTAAACAGAAAGCCAGATAGCTCAGTTATGCCTCAATAGGTAAACTGAGACTTAAGGAAGTAAAGTAAGTTGACTGTGGTTCCACATCTGGCAGAGACCAGCCACAAACAAAATATATGCACACATTTTTTTTTCAGATCACAACTGAGGCTGAAAATGGTAAATACTGATTTCTTCCAATTCCCAGCTCTATAAACTTGATCATCTTATTCTCAACTTAGCCTTCAGTTCATTAGACTGAGTTTTATCTCAATGTGCCTCCCACTTAGCAAAAAACATCTCCCACAACCAAAAGTTATATATCGCTTTCATTACTCTTTCCTGTCATGAAGCAACTCTGACATTCCTGGATGAGAACCTTGTGAAACAGCTGTTTCAATTAAGTACTTCTAAGGTGTTTGGAGGCAATTCTAGCCTGGTGATGGCTTGATACTATGTACAGGATCTGACTCCCTATTCTCTTCTTTTTTCCCTTTTTATTTTCTATTACAAATACCCTTCATCCCACAAACAAGCTGACATTATTCTGGAAAGTGTATTCTTGGAATATAGTCTTCCGAGAAAGATGTCAAGGAATGGTACTTGGTTTAAAAACAATCTAATCATAAAAAGGGATATGTCTGGAGTTCATGACTTAGTGGCAAGACAAAAACATTATTCCTGTCTCTCTACCTAGACCATAGATGTATGTTTTTCTAATTATGTTCCCATTGAGAGACCTCAATGAAGCTGCATTCCATTGGCTCTAAACTCAACCCCCAATGTGCTGGAGAAAACTTTTATGCTACTAAATTGCCACAACAAAAGTGATGGAAATCATTAATAGTTCTGATAATGCAGGCATTAGTTTGGATTACTGCTTTGGGATATGGTTCTAATGAAACAATGGCTTGCTAAACTGCAATTATTCACCATATCACAAAGAACAAATTCCTACATGTGGACACTATTTGTACTTACACTGGGAGTCGAGTTGGCAATGAGCTATATGTCAAGAAATTGGAAGTAGTGGAATTGTATCAGAGACAGAGCACAAAGTCTACACTGATGGATTAGAGTCAGTGTGTATAAAAGCACCTTACAAAGAAAGAAGCTCTAGACCAATAAAAATGGAGAGTAGGAGAATAAAGATATTAATAAGCCCTTAGAAATTATATCAAAGAGGAGAGAAGGTAGTCTGAAATAGAAGTATAGACCCAACGAGTAGCAATACGTTGAATTGCTGAATCAGTTTTGACTCAGGGAGAGGAGTCTGAGCTATCTGTATTACACTGGTATATTCCTAAACAAAGAAGAAGACATAAAGGTAATTTACCATTATGCCATGTATGTTACAGTCATCTACCTTCCTTTTTTCTGATTTGGTCCTCAATAGAATCTTTATAGTATGGCTGTGGAGATCTTCAGACAGAGAGAAAATGTGCCAAAATAAATATTGTAGGTTATAAAACAGTAATATTTATAAATGTAAGTGAATAAATAAGGGTTCTAACTTTCTGGTTTTATGTATCAGTATCTGGTAATGTGGGAAGGGTAAGTTTGTCCACAAAAACGCAAAATCAGAAGGCCTCTATGAAAGTAAAAATGGTAGCAGCTAAGGATATCTTGCTATTTCATCTATTCTGCCATTAGCGTCAAAAAGAGAGGATTGGGCAAAGTTTGAAAAATTGGTAACTCATGTTTCCGTTCACCAAGGGTTGAGAAAGAACAATGAGAGAGGCAAGGTGGTATAGACTTGAACTGCGGTCTAGGAGTTTGAATCTTGACTTAATAGCTCCTCTATAACATGAATCCTAGCCCTCTGTTCATCTTATTCCCCTCCTTTGTCAAATCATAGCACTGAAATCTATGAGGTCTAAATTCCCTTCTAGGGCTAACATTCTGTGATGCCAGGAACAGAGAGCCCTTGACTGGCCCTTTTTGCAGTATAACTTCTCAAATCCTTGGGAAGTTTGCAAATGAGTCTTGACATCATTGAGCATTTGACTGACCCAGAATCAATACCCCAACCATTCCTTCATGTCAAAGTGATGTTTGCACTAGCATTGCAAAAAATATGGCTAATTTGTATCATTTGAAACTTCAACTCTGGCGCTTGAGTCTCCCCTCTAGTTGAAGATATATATAGGACATTTATGCTCACATGTTGCTATTTATACTAGTCACCCACTGATGTGGCGACTTCAACCAACTGAACCAACTGCTGATAGCTAATCAGCATAAATCTGTTGTTGATGATGGGGGAGGAGGATAGTGAACCTGAGTAATAACAGAAGTGCTGTAAAGGGAAGGAAATGAAATGTGTGGTGAATATGGGAGATGAGTAATGATCAAGATGCCTCAACAGGGATATCAAGCAAACAAACCCACTGACAGAGCCTATGGAGTTAAGTACCAACTACTCAGGTTGCTCCTGCAGGGTTCACCTGCAAAGTTAATAGCAACATTTTATATGGCAATCTTGTTATAAGAAACATGCCAACCCCAACAGCAGATATGACATCTAAGAAGATTTGTCAGCAGGGAAATACCTACCGTTTACTAATTTACCTTGCTCTATGAGGGCAAATGAAAAACTAAGCCAAGTCCAGGAATCAGCTAATCCTTTAGAATAAACATGCATTAGAAATTCATTTTTCTCAGCACTTAGAAGGTGAAAGGAGGTATTGAAAAGTGATCCTTGCATGAGATACATATAATATATTATGAACTTGACCGAGACAAATGTTGCCGTAAATTTGCAGAACAATAATAATGTATAAACACAGAAGCGTATGCGTGCACATATATATGTATGTACGTATATAAAGAATATAACATGTGCTCAAAGAAAAGGCAGTTTTCCCAGCATGGGAAGAAATAATTTCTCAGCATGCAAAGCAAACACTATGACAAGAGTTCCTTGAAGAAACAAAGCTTCTATACTTGTCCTCGGAAAAATCAGATAAATAAATACAACTATCTACCATATTTTAAGTCAAAAATGATTAAGGTGATTAGAGTTTTGGAATTCTCTGGGATAATGCAAGCAAGCATCAATGTACCATCTGGTCAGTAGTTATCTTCTGGCTCAAGCTGACTGCACCTAGTTGACAGAAAATACTTTTATAGATTTTTATGCAGTTTCTTATTGTATTGAATAAGGACCTGTGATGGCAAGAGAATATTATTATGAAAAGGGACATAATGACTACCTACAGATGAGGGAGGGTAGCTTTCATCTTGGATGGGATGGTTACTACCCACTATATTCAAAATGGATGTGGCAGATGGAAGAAAAGGGAATAGAATCCTCGCCTGCAGGGTTCAATGAATGGACAAAACTGCTGTGCCAATGAACCAAATGACTCCAGATAACTTGGCAGGCCTCTACCAGAATAATCTCTTGGAGAGCATGAAAAAAATAATGGAGTGCAGATTTTAATTTGGGTGGAAATTTTTATATCTAAAGAACATGGAAAATAGTAAGTGATTGGGGTGTGAATGTCAGTCTTTTTTAGTGTTTTATATGTACATTAGTTTTTACTAAAATACACAGTTAAGCCTTATCAGTACTTCTTAACAGGCATTTGGGTGAGAACTTAGGTAGAGGAGATGGTTGAAGGTAATATTTCCTTCAATCAGTCTGAATGTTAGGAAAGCAAGCTTTATTCAGGATACTTTGTTTTATTTTATATATATGTATGATTTGGTCATATGAAAATGCACATATACACATACATACACACACACACACACACACACACACTTGTCTTCTTAGAGTAATTACTTGGGCCTCACACTGGATCCTCTTATGGGACATGAGTCATTACATTGACTTTTGGATTTTTTCTGCTTTAACAAACTGACAAACCTGAATCCTAAAACTCAGAGTTCTGTCATAAACATCAGCTGCATTAACCGACTATACTTTTTACCAAGTGAAAATACTTAGTATTTTAAGGGTTGCAGGCTTAGTGTGATTCTCAGACAAGAAAAAAGATAGAATGCAAAGTTACTCTTCAAGGTCTCATTCTAGGAGAACTGCAGTTCATTCTGAAAAAGTAAACACTGTTTTACAGCTGCAGGCTCTACAAATTAGTCCAACACCTTCATTCTACATATAAAACAAAGCTGAGTTAAGAGATATGGCAATGTTAATCAGAATACCCTCCTCACCTAATACAGTGTTCTTTTTTCTTGTAAAAAAAAGTCATTTTATCAAAGCAATATTTGAATACTAAAATAGTATAAATACCTATTGATAAAACAATAGTACCCCCATTTCACCACTGCAGAGCATTAATTTTGCTACCTAGAAAATCATTTCCCTAAATATCTAACTCTAACTATCAACTAGATTCCTCTATTTTAGAAATTATTGATTTCTCATTAAAAAGATAAGGATTTATTCCATTTCAACTACCCTTTTTCTCTGTGTCAGAATTTTAATTTTGCTACCATTATTTGTAGTAGTATGATATAGCATTGATTGATACACTAAGGCAAGTCTTATCCATGTTCTACAGGGTTAGCTTTTTAGCTTTTCCTTTTTGGCTCCTTACATATATAAGATATGTAAAAATCTCCAATCTCTGTACTCAACTCCTTATAATTTGCGTTGTAGTCTATAAACATGAACATAATTACAATAGATCTTTCATTTTTTAATGAATTGATATATTTAGACTGAAACAGTATTTATTATTTGATCACATAGAGCCAAGTACATTATGAGATTATATTTCCTAGATATGTGAGACTATGAACACTGTAATGCACTAAGAAGGATGATCCTTTAACCTAGACTAGTTGAACTTTCTTTTACTGTATTTCAGAGTCTCAAAATCATGTCACATCTTAGATTGTTTAATATTTTGGCCCTAGCTTTCCTAATAAACTTTTCTTTTTCCTGGAGTTATCATATTTTCTTATTCAGAGAAGAAATGTAAGAATACTTTACAGCATTCCTTGGATTCACAAATACATTTTAAAAGTATTCTTAAGGCTTGTGAGTTTCTTATGTAAAAACAGATTGATTGCTTTTAAGGACTACTGAAATGCCTTTCATCCTATGATTTCATTTCATTGGCCACTGTATCAATCAGTGCCAATAAAAAACAGAAACCACTCTAGATAATTAAAATAGGGAGTGACATATTACCTTAAGAATAATTGTTAGAAGTGTTGGAAAGAGTAGAGAAGCAAAGGAAGGTGGTGCTGCCTGGGACTGTAACTACAGGAAGCTACCACCAGCCTCCTAAGAATTCGGCCCACTTCCTTCTGCCACCAGATTGCTTGATGCTTCAGAAATACATGTTCCATGGCTGCTATTGGAAGTCCTATCTGTGTTGTTGGTGCAGTGTGACCTTGCTGCTAACGCTATTGCTAGAATCAGGTCTTATACCTCCTTCCTCTCTTCTAATTTTATTCAAAACCCTACCATTGAATGCAACAAACCAGAACCCAACTGGCAATGGAACCTCCAAAAGGTAGTTTTCAGGTTCTCATCCCTTTAAATACAGAGGAAAGTATAGAAGTAGGTGACAACAAACAAAAACTGAAACAGACTTTGGATCAGTTCCGCTGCTTTTCTGGTTTATATTTCCCACTCTTTTTGGTTTCACTTCCTCAAAAGTATGCCTCAAAAGTGTCAAGAAGATCAAAAACAAGTTTTGGTGGGGATGTGGAGAAGAAAGGAACACTCTTACACTGTTGGTGGGAATGTAGACTGGCCCAGGCCCTGTGGAAAACAGTATGGAGGTTTCTCAGGAGATTGAAATGGATCTGTCATATAACCCAACAACTCCACTCCTAGGTATCTACCCAGAGAATACAAAAGCTCTCATTTGAAGGGCAATGTGTACTCCCTGTTCATTGCAGTCCTGTTCACAATGAACAAGCTATGGAAACAACCTATGCACCCAAATAAAGATTAGTAGATCAAGAAGATGTGGTCTATATACACAATAGAAATTTACTCAGTTATCAGAGAAGATAAATTCTTGCTATTTGTGGGAACATGAATGGAGCTGGAAAAAAATCACACTAAGCAAAATAAGTCAGAAGGAAAAGACAAATACTGGTGTCACTTATGTGTGGAATATAGAAAAACCAAACAAAGGATCAGATAATGCCAAACAAAGAACTGGCCCTAGAAAGCTGACTACAGAACTGAGGCCACCAAAAGGGAAGGGAGAGAGAGAGAGAATAAGAGCAAAGTGGGGAGGAAATACAATGGGTAGTGGCAGATTATGAATGTTTTGATGGTGGGTGCAGTGTGGTAATAACACCTGAGGGCAGAGAGCCTATAATTCTGAAACACAGATAATAAAAGCCATTGTTGCCTCATTTTTATGAAAAGAAAATAAACCCCACATTTTGAAAAAGGGGGTACTTAAACAGTAAGCATTCTGAATCTGAATCTTTGTTGATTGAAAAATACATGTGTTTTGTCTTAACATTTGATTGAAATTTTGGTTAAGTACAGAATTCTAGGCTGGAAAGAAATTTCAGTTAAAATCAAAAGGTATTGCTTTCATGCATCCCTCCTCCTTCCCACCCCATCCCTCAGCCCTTCACTTAAGAAGACAAATCTGGTTCTCATTCCAGTATTTTCAACTTAAAAAAAAAAATCCCAAATCAATTTTTCTTGAAATCATATCCTAAGTATCTCCAGTTATCTCACTCTGGAGATCTCTGGAGAGATCGGCCATCATCCTGGAATAGACCCACTAGTTCTTTTAACTGAATTAATACAATAACCCCCTAACTGTTTGTGTTGTCAGTCCCACCTTCCAAGAATACATTATCCACAGAACAGCCAGCATCATCTTTTAAAAATGTAAAGGCAGTTAATGTCATCATCCTTCCGATGAAAACTTCCCCTATCATTTAGATTTTGTGACATAATAAATCAGCCAAAACTCAGTGGCCTGAAACAACAATATTTGGTTTTATCTTGCAATTTTGTGGGTCATTGCGACCCACTGACCTGAGTAAGTTTGTTTGAGCTTGGCCGGTCTTGGGGATCTCAAAGTATCTAAAGACAGCAAGCATCTTTTGGTTTTTTTCTGGCATCATACTTATTAATGTTTCATAACCTAAAGCAAATCAACTGGCCACAGTTTCACTGGTTAAACATAATAATTTTTGTCCAAGTAGAAGTAAGAAGTCACTTGATAATCCAATATAGTAAAGCATCAAATGGATAAATACTTCCTTTACTGGAGATTTTATCAGAAACTTTAAGCTTTATTCCTTCAGTAACTCATCTCTGCATGTCTGCTAAACACTGGCAATATAAATATGGCTAAGAGATCATCTCTGTTTTCAGGAGGTCATGGGAAAGAGGCACACACAAGTAATCTGTGATTAAGATAATTCTAAGATAATTGACAGAACCTACCTGAACTGAAAAATGACCAATGTGTAAACTGAAAGAGCTCACCATGTCACATTTTATAAGAATTGGCAAATCTACACTTTGACAAACTGACAAATTTTTTAAATGTCAAATATAGAAGAAAAGCCTTTAAGTAAGGAAAATTCAAAACAGAAATCATCGAAAAAAGATGTTATCAAGTTGATCTAAACTTTCTCTGAAATGTAACATGCAAGAAGTCATGGGAACAGTATCCATAGTTTTGTAGATTGTGACTTAAGACATTTTCCCCAAATTGTCTCTTTAGAGAGAAAAAGTTCTCAGATTTACAAGACTTTCTTTTTTAAAAAAAAAAAGTTACTTAAGTAGATACTCCAGTTAGTTGAGAAATTAATTTTAACTAGGAATTCTAGAATAAAGAATTTAATTTATAAAATATTTGAAGGTCATAGCTCCTTGATTAGCCTATAAAATCAAGAATTCAGCTGGATTACATTCAGGTATTGTCAAGTGGACATGACAACCTGGGATAAAAGTGTAGCCCTATATTCAAATATTCTTTGTTTCTGCTCTTTTCCCAGGAAGAAAAAATATTTTCATAAACTGTAGTCTTCCTTCCACCCTCAGAAAGCCTATATTAGAGAAAAAAAAAGAAAAGAAAAGAGAAAGCCTATGTTAGCCTGTTTGATTTAAGCCTAAAACAATCAAAGTAGCCCTTCCAAAATTGCTAAACTATTTGTGTCTTTTAGACAGTGCTGGGATGATGAATCGACAGCTTTCTTCCTGCTACACTAAAGAGGAATTACACTCATTCATTCATCCGTTCATTTATTTGTGTATCAATTTGTTCAACAGGAGATATTAAGTGTCTCTATTTTCCAGTCACTGTACTACTCTCACTAAGGATGGAAATAACAGAGAATTCTTTGCTTCATAAAATAAATGAATTATAAGTCAGATAAGAAAACCATCTTAAAATCTATTTTTACTAGTAATGATTTTAAATGTAGAGTTTGTATTTTTTAAAACACATGTTGAATAACCTGAGCATCAGAATTTAGTTTGGGAATTATTTTCTGTTACCACAACTCCTCATATTCTCACCTAACCTATGAATGTTTTTATGTGAAATTAAATATATGTGTAAAAAAATGAGAAAACACTAAAATATTAAAGTAACTAATTTTGGAAGTGAACGAATAGATTTTTTTTTCTCCTTTGACTTTTTGAAGTTACTGATTCAACTTTAATCACCATGTATATCACCCTTTCAGTAGAATATCAGTGAGATTAACTCTAGAGGATTATGTGGGGGGAAAACAATCAGTGATGTGGCAATGAAGTTATTTCTTGTTGGTATGTCACAATTTGCTGAGGTTGTTCCTGACTAGATGCAGTTCCTTCGAGTATGATATAGGAGTGCAGGCATGGCTCTGTTATTTTGAACCTGTGACTCCAAGCTTTTCCTGTAAGTCATTCCCATTCTTGCATTCCAGAAAGAGAAAAAATTTCATGACCCATGCTTAGAAGTGACACACATCACTTCTGCCCACATCCCCACTGGTCACTTGGTCATTGGTCACACTTAGCTGTTACTTGGGCACACTCAGCTGTTAGGGAAACTGGGAAATGTAGTCTAGCTGTATGCTCAGCATGAAGAAAAATGAGTGTTAGTGAACATATCAAAGTCATGGCCTCATCTTTTCTTCTTGCCCCTGAATAACCATTTTACCTTTCATTCTGGCACAAAAAGCATACTTGCCCTCGCTCAAAGACAATTTTGAAAATCCACAAATCCCAGCAAGTCACAGTACCTATCTCAAAGTCCCAAATCTCTACAACATGCACGGTTTATGCCATCCATCCAGATGTGGCATCTTATAGCCCAGCAGCCTTTGAATTAAAAAGATAAATCATCTCCCCCTGCTTCTCTCCCCAACAAACCAACTCAGTGGTGGTATGAAAAAAGGATAACAGGCAAAAATACTGTCCTACAGACAGTGGAAGCATGAGAATGACACCACAGCTTTCATATCTGGCAATAGTATCATCCCCTGGGCTAATATATCAGTTTCCCTGCCCTGGCAGGGAGAGTTGGTCCTTGCATGGACCCCATTTCTTCTCTCTGGCAGTAACTCAGTGATCACTGATCCTAACCTTTGATTCTGCAAAGGATTTCTGGGAAATTCCTGTTGTCCATCTTCAAAATAAGTGAAAAACCTCTTTGGAGACTATACAATTATCATAGCACACCACAAGGTGCAAAAATTTGGGGGGGGGGGGCTAGATTTTAAGTCTCAAATATTCAGAGGGATTTTCAGTTCAGGCTTGTGGTTTTTTTTCTTGAAAATCACCATGTCCTAATGATATATTTTTATAATCAGTTTCTGATAAATTTGCTTCTAAACACTTCTGTGTACCAGTAACCACCCAAAGTTCTTTCCTACACATAATTTTCAGACCTGATTTATTTATTTACCCTGCCTTGCCTATCATCCCTTCCCCCCATGCCTCTCTCACCCCAAAAAATGTATTTCTTCAAAGTATCTAGAATTATGGTAGGGGTGGGAAGGCCATGTCCTTGAGTTATTGTTTACCACAAGGTTGAGTTTTATTGAATATTTGCTGCAAGACTCTTTTCCATTCTTATCTCTTAGTATTTGGAATCTAGAAACCAACAGCTTTTCTAGACTTTGGTACCCAAATCTCTGAACTGTCTAATCCCTTTTCTCCTGCTTGCAAACCAGTCATTTCCACAGTTACCTCTTTTTTTTATTATAGTATTCATAATGAAATTTACCACCTCATCTATTTTCAGATGTATCATTCAGTGGCATTAAGTACATTTAGCTTGTTGTACAGTCACCACTGCCTATCCTCAGACTCTTGTCATCTTCCTTTTCTGAAGTTCTGTACCCATTAAACATGAACTTCCTCTCCCAGCTTTTGGCACCCATTGTTTGCTTTCTGTCTCTATGAATTTGGCTACGATAAGTATCATATATATATATATATATATATATATATATATGAACTCACACAGTGTCCTCTTCTGTGTGGCTTATTTTACTTAATATAGTATCTTTAAGTTTTCTATATAAGACTTACTTTTTTTAAGACTGAATAGTATTTTATTGTGTCTATATGTCATATTTTGTTTACCCATTCATCTATGGTTATGGTTTTTTGAAATTAAAAGTAGACAACAAAATACAACATACTCTATTACTCTAATTTCTAGCAAGTACTTCCTCTAAGGCTACTCTGTGTAACTCAGTCTGTCTTTCAGGTCACCCCAGATAAGTTTTGCCAAGTGTTTTGTCACAACATATCTTTTTTTGGTTTTCATTATCAGTTTTCTTACCACCCCACCCTGACATCTACATCAATGCTTCTTATTTTAAATATCACTATGACTTGGTATCCCACTTAACAGTACTACTTACTTTATTTCTTAAGATAACGCTGACAATTTTAATTGATATGTGTTAAAATATCAATGACTCTCTTAGTTCTGGTTGCCTCAAAGTAGGAGCTACAAGGACCCCACTGTTGGAGTTCATTTGCAGCAAGACACCAGGGGGCAAGAACCAAGAAGTAAGAATTGTGAGATAGCAAAGAAGAAAAATACAATATAAAGTATTATCAAGATCGCTGCTGTAGGCTCAGTTCTCCAGGGATTCCTGAGAGGTCTACAGAGTACCTCCTAGAATGGTTCTGAAAAATAGAAACTGGTGGGGAGCAAAGGGGGTGAAGGATCCTGGGTGAACTCCCTAAGCCAGGTGAACCCTGGAGGGGGTACAGAGTGGGGGGGGGGGTTGCTGGCCCCACCCACCAGTGGATGACTGCTGCATAGGGAAGCCATCAGTGGAGCCATGTTGCCCCCTGCTCCTAGCCTAAGGGGAACATGGAAGGGCACAGGCTCAGCCATCTGGGCCCCGTCCCCACGCAAGAAGGTACCAGCCAGCACAGCGTGCAGGCATGGGGGGGGGAGAAGGAGGAATGGGGGATCCCCTTCCATTTTGCTCTCACTCTGGCTAAACTTCAAGAGGAGCGAGAACATGTGCAACACAAACCCCATCATAGAAAGGGTGAAGGACCATGCAAAAATCCAGCCCATAAGCCCGAGCTGGACACAGCAGATGGACAATTGAGAGAACCAGTGTATGTGAGACAAGAGAAACAACTGTAGGGACACGATGTCACGATGCGCACCTATGTGCTCACCGGACCAGGATGACCCAGGACTTCATTTCAGAGATGCTTTCTAGGAGAGCAAAGCCCCCTCCCCACACTACGAGAGAGGAGAGGAAGACCAAAGATGGGGTAATCGGCCCCACATCAAAACTGCAAACTGAGGCAGAGGAGATGATCTACAAAGGCCAGTCACAGATGCCTGTATTCACAGAGAAACTTCTTCACCGACACTGGCTGGGGGCAAGACCTCCTAAATCTGACACCAGAGCCATAAAGAAAAGCAGTAAAGCAGAGCAGAGATGGGATTGGAGAAGACGGCCTGCAGCAAGAAAACATGGACAGATCACAAATGAATACAGACTGGCTGCCCAACGCAAACTTAAGATGGAAAACCTACCAGCAAGGCTCGCCTGGTTCCAACAACACGGTCCCTCACCCAGTGAAAGGACACTGCCACAGGAAAGAAAGAGACTAATGGACTTAGCACAACTAGTAAACAACAAAGAGTGGGGTTTGAGAGAATGGAAGGGGCACCAGAGGGAGGAGGGAGAGAGAGGTACCCCAAAAACCACTTACAGAGGTTGTGATCTAAAGAACAAAATAAATAATATTTTTAAAAAAGAATAGAAACTGGGACATTTATTTTCCCACCCCTCTACCCATTCCTATTCCCAGGAGTTTAGAGATCCTCCTAGAGACATTAACAGTCTTGCTTATCATTGATGCATATGCAGGTCAAGCATATTCCTGCAGGGATGGAGAAGATCCCAGAAACAAAATGTAGAAAAATTTTATGTGTATATTTGAGATAGGAAACCATCAACACAACATCTGTCCAAATTATTGTACAATGCTTTACCTCAGCAGCAGTTGAAGTCACCAACAGGCCAAAGAGATGTTAGAAAAATGACATGTGATACCAGAAATGTCTGCTGCAACAGCATAACGATCAAGTCAGTACTCACTGAAATCACAACCAATTGCACATGTGTCCTTGGTGGCCATTCTCTTAATAGAAGACCCAAATATCTGACATCTTATGGCTCTGCCTTATTCAATACATGATGCCCAAGTCACCATTGCCTTTGTTTGCTGGTGTTTCTTCATTGTTACTCAAGAAAAAAGACCATGGATGATCTCCATAGGTAGTTTTTATGATATTCACCTGAAACTGACTTATATCCCTTCCATCCACAACCCATTGGCCATAACTAAGTCAGAAAGCTATCTCTAAGTGAGGCTAAGAAACAAAGCCAATTTTGTGTTCCAGATGGAGAAGAAATAGATTTTAATAAGCACATAAAAATCTCTACCACAAGAGTAAGAGCATAACAAAAAAAAAAAAATTCTATGGCAATTTATATTAAACATATTTAACCAAATCATTTAATCAATGCTTAAACCTATAAATCTCACCCCTAGAAGTCCATTGCAGATGGATAGTCTCCATCAGATCCTCCAGACCCATTCTCCACACTTCTTCCTTTCGGCATCATGGGCTTCCCTAGCATTCTGGCTTCTGTTTGAATTTGACCAATTGCAGTCACCAATGGCAGGGAATCAGGAGATCTCAAGGATTCTAACCATATATGGAGAGAAAGAGTAACTCTGGGGAGTAGAAACTGTAGTTCAATTGTGGTAAAAATTTCACAAAGTATACATTGGTACATTGGATCAAAATGTCTTATTGTGCATCTTAACTGTATACAAAAAAAAAATGCTGGATAGGACCAACTTGATAAGCAGTAAGAGAGCAAGCCTGCTGGAGTTCAATGAGAGAGGGGAGAACAGAGAAGAGGGGGCAGTGGGACAGCAGGGGGTCATGTTGACCTTAGAGACTTGAAGTAGAATTTTAGCTTGTGTTGCCAATGTAATGGGGTGGCACTGAGATGGTTTTGAATAGGAAAGTGACTGAAATAATTCACAGTTTAAATAACTCATTCCCTATACTCTGGAGAATATTAATAACCTCTAGTTTACAATTTTCATGTTTTTGGTGGTTTTTTTGTTGTTTCCTTTATGCTTGTGTTTTAATAATAAGCATATTTTAGTTTTACAAGTGGAAAAACATAGTTTATAAAGACAAAAAGGCAATTGTATTAGCTATTTATTGCTGCATAACAAATTGCACCTAACTCAGCAGCTGAAAACCACAAATGTTTATTATCTCACTGTTTCCATGGCTCAGGGATCCTAAAGCAGCTTAGCTGACTGCCTCTGGCTCAGTTTCAGTGACAGCCAAAGCTGCAGTCACCTCAAGACTCTGCAGGGGGAAGATTTGCAACCAACTCTTCTCACATGGCTGTTAGTCAGCCTCATATCCTCGCTGGCCATTGACCCAAGACATCAACTCTTCTCCAAAAAGGGCAACTGCTTTTTTTACCCCCTAGAATGAAGTAATCCAAGAGGGAAATAGCCCCTAGAAATCACATTCTTTTTACAGACTGTTGTCATACATGACATCACATCACTACTGCCTGATCTAGTCACTAGGAGTCACTAGACCCAGCTCACCAGCAGGGGTGTGAATACCAAGAGATGAGGAACATTGCAAGCCACCCTGCAGGTTCTACCACATACCCATGTCTTCCTACCTCCTCATTTTACCAAAGGGAAAACTCATCTGAAGATAAGCTCAGACTCTACTTCTCGTCTAGAAGTTCTCAAAGGATGACTCTGATGATGCTTCTGAAAGGTTTTGAAAAGTGCTCAGCACAGAAAGATGGAAAGGTTTGTTTAACTTTTCTCTTTGACCTATCCCCTTTGATCAGACCGTTCTGGTCTCCATTTTTCCATGCCCTCTGTTTTAAGGATCTGTCTTTCATATACGGCTATGCATCTTTTTCTAGAGTGAAAACCTTCCAGTTTGAACAGAGACATCACAATAGGGAGGAAGGAAACAGAGCGTTAACACTTCTAGGTTCAAGAGGGTCTGTCTAATTTATGCTTATCTCCTATGTTGTACTAATAACCCAGTTTACAAAGGCCTGCACATCCAGCAGAGGTGAGGATAGCAGAACGTGTTTGCCAGTGGGCAACAAGATGCAGGACGTTAGTCTTGGTATTTGATACTTGTTTTCTCTCAGTCCATAGTTATCCTAGTTTGATATAAACTCCTCAAAGGCAAAGACCTATTAGTATCTAAACTCCAAATTCAGGCTCCCCCATTAAACAATTCCCTAGGGGAAATGCTCCTCTATTGAGCAAGTAATTCAGTTAAAACAAAAAGCAAAAAACAGCAATGACAAAAACAGCCTTAAAATTCAGCCTTGCCTAAACTATGTCATGCTCGTCTAAAAAAAAAAAAAAAAAAACTCAAAATATAGCATCTATTTCCAAATACAAAAGATCTGACTCTGGGCAACTTTGTGGCATCTTGCCTTTTTTTCACCCCTGTCTCCCCTTCCTGGGTCCTCATATCCCCAAGTCATTTCTTCAATTTTAGCATCCTCTTCAATTACTACTACTTTGTTCTTATGCTTATTTTTTATCTGCCTTCTCTGAGACAAATTCATTCATGCTCAAGTACTAGTTTAGCCTAGGCCCCATGTTTCACCTCTTCTAATTATAAGGAAGTTCACTCAATAGTTAGAAGAATTCTTAGATAACCAGTAGCTGGCTCTAGGGAATATGAAAGAAAGGAACCCCTCCCCCCACAACAAATTACAGGAGATTTACTTGTTTGAGGCCAAAATTAAGCAAGGTTCAGTCTCTGTAGGGTGAATGAATTAGGAGGGAGGTGTCAGAATGGACTGCCCATTATCTGAATCTCTTGTGAATATATTAGCATTAATTAATACATACATGAATATATTTTACATTAATTTGTGTTGTTGAAATAGATGTGGGCCGACCATCTGCCTAAGGGCATGCAGGAATCATTCCCAGAATTCTCTCAGTAGCCGTGAACTAAAGAGTTCACCCCTATGTTCTCTATCCATGTTTGGACAAGGGATGTTTCAGCTACTCAAACAATTAGGTGAAGACTTCTTTATAGGGAAAAGGCTGAGACAAGAAAATGATGGTGTCAGCAACTCTTCTCTTTAAATCAGAGGCAAATGAGTCATATTAAATATTTGGTGCCCATTCTCTATGAGGTATTGCGCAGCTATTGAAGGGAAAGAAGCTACAAATTATTGATTGAGGCCAGGCAAGGTGGTGCATGCCTGTAGGTGGCAGCCTAGGAAGCCACGGCCGGGGCCAGGGATCGCAGTTCCAGTCCCACTGGGGGGCACATAGCAAGACCTAGTTCCAAAAAAAATAGCTGGGCATGGTGGTGTATGCCTGTAATCCCAGCTACCTGGGAATCTGAGGCTGGGGATTGCTTGTATCTGTGGTACCCTGGGCAATGTGCCTGTGGTTCCACGGGCAAAAATATTGAGACCTAGTCTAAAAAAAAATTAAAATATTGGTTGATTACGTGATACTTGGCCCACGTTATTCCATTTCATCCTCAAAAATGGCCCTGAGGATAAGTGAATGAGATCCACTTTACAGAAGGGAAGAATGAGGCCTAGATTGATTCATATGGCCATTGTCATAGATTCAGCAGCTTAACACAATTACTCACTCTTGTTCATAGGCCCTGTTCTGCTGGGGGTGGCTGATCTGGGTGCCCTGCCTGCTGAGCCTCCATGCTGGACTTGCCTCTCAGGTGCAGATTAGGTCCAGGATTCGTGTTCAGATACGTCTCACTTCAGAACAGCTGTGAGAGAATGTACTTCAGCTTTTGCATGAAGAGATCCTGAGGCTGAAAAGGCCAAGTCCTCAGAAGTCCTTTCCTAGAGTTAAGGACAGAGGCAAAAATAGTTAGAAACTGGGAAGAAAAAAGTATAAAAAGAAGTTGAAAGAGGAAGATGTGGATAAACATGAGAAAATAGAACAAAGAGGGAAGGAAAATGAGCTTCAGGGAAACAATAGGGGGGGAGGAATAGAGCAGAAATTGATGGCTTTTTGAGATAAAAACATTGGAAGTTAACAGTTTTCTACAAAAATCCTATTACTGAGCAATAGAAAAGGCCATTGTTTTCATCTTTTATGTACTGAAGGAAGAATGATTGTAGAAGGAACCGGTAGGAGCTGATATTTTGTGTCTTGCATAGGACCTCTCCTGGTCAATGGGTTTGGGCAAAATGAGAATAAGACATTCTCTTGCTGAAGGTAGCACCACAGCACAGGGCTTGGTGAATTGACTCTACTTTCAATTCCCACTTGTCCTCTCACTTGGGGAGCAGCCTACAGATATGTGCAGGTTGACTCTACCTGCTGTGTATGAGAACCATTATCACATTATTGTAGCATGGCAATATTTATGTGTTTTGGATTAGAAGTCAGAGGCACAAAGGGATTAAGTCACATATATACACGCGCGTGCACACACACACATACATATCCACTACAAATGTTCTCATTACAAATACTTTTAGAACTGAATAAACGCTAAGGTAACTGAATAACTGATTGAACTAAAAGTCCAGAAATAGAGTGGGCCTGCAGTGTGAACTGATCAGAGGTGGGCTGATTTTTCTACAATTCTCTTTTGTTCATTCTCCTCTGGGAGTCAGCTTCATCGTCTACCTCCATGGTGGCAAATAAAACACAGCTATTCCACAGCTTAAAGTGTATCTTCTAGTAGTTCTCACAGCCCAAGAAGAAACCTTATTTTCCAGGAGCTTGTAGGTCACTCTTATTGGCCCCAACTGGATTACATGTTTACCCTTAGACCAATCATTATGATCAGGATAAGATTATGCTGGTCACATAAGCCCATACCTTCACACATACCCACAACCTCTAGAAACTGAAGGAGCATCAGTTTCTCCAGAAGACATTACTTCTAAGGAATTAATAACAAAATGAGAATTAGTTACCAAAAGAAGGAATGGGGGTTTGGGGGTCATATGTCTACCACAGCAAGTGGGATAGATTTTCTGTTATTATTTCTTTTCACCCCAGTGTAAGGGAGTGTATACTTTTTGAACCTCCTGGAACCTAGTTTTAGCATGTGACCCATGCTTCCTTGCCTTTGGCTGTGAGCTCACTCACCTAACTCACTTTGGCCAGAGGAATGTTAGCAGAACACAGGCACTGTTGGATCTACCCTCTGGCACTTGGGCCATCACTATAAAAACATGAATCAGGTAGCCAGTCCCTGGTGCAAAGGAAAGCTGCAGCACAGCCAAATCAAACCTGCAGCTTGGACCCCAGACCAGCACAAAGGCTCAGCCCAGGTCAGCCTAACCGCTGCTGACCTGCTCCTATGAACAAAGATGAATAGTTGTGGTAAGCTGCCGAGGCTCTGAATAGCGTAGTGTGGCAGCAGTACTGCAGTGCCAGGACTAAGAAAGCAACTAAGTCAGAGCTGGTGTGTGCAGTTTTCTTGCAAACCAGCATAAAGCATTGCTCCATCCTTGTTCTCTCTTGGCTGCAAGCGAGCCTAGGTCTCAGCTGAAAATGAAGACTGCGGCTTTATTCTCCATTTTCAATCGCACGGAAACATCTGATCAAATCGGCAGCTGCGTTCAAAGGTCCTTCCAGAGGCCTCGCTGACTAGCACACCATGTTGGCTGGTCAGTTTCATAAGGAAGAACCACACAGCCGTCACTTCCAAACGCTGCCAAGCGAAACCTCGCAATATTGAAATGGCTGCACCTCAAACTGTCATGTGATTTCTGGATCATAGGA
Organism: Uropsilus gracilis; assembly: GCA_004024945.1. Taxonomy (NCBI): domain Eukaryota; kingdom Metazoa; phylum Chordata; class Mammalia; order Eulipotyphla; family Talpidae; genus Uropsilus; species Uropsilus gracilis. The sequence continues at coordinate 89,225 of PVHY01001267.1, forward strand.
ATTTTGGAAACAGATGGTGAGCACAGACGACAGTGACGGTTGTACTATGCATTTGGGGCAAAGGGGAACGAGTGCACAAGGGGGTGAGAACTGAGCAAATTCTGGAGGAGCACTGAAAGCAAGAGGGTGGTTGAATGCCTATATTCTGTCTAAAAATGCAACCACAGGTTGCTAGAAGTTGGGAAATGAGAATACCTGAAAGGCAGTTGTAAGGGGGAGGAGAGGAGGCTAAGAAAAGAAAAAAAGGATTGTTTGGCTTCTAAAGCAAGGAGGTTTATATAGAAGTTCAAACTGTTTAAGGGGTTAGGTTTTTTTTAATCACACCAGAAAATGAGGCAGCAAAATTAATCAATGCACCTAAGCTTGACCTTTAGGTGGGTGGATTTGTTGCTTGGAGAAATATTCTATTTCAAAAGAATTGAAGACTGAGAAAATATACAGGAACCAGATTCAAATGACCACAGTCACCCCATGTTCACACGCCACCAGTGCCCTGTTCCCCCGAACCTCTTGCATGGGGTTGGGGGGGGCAATTTCTGTGGACGTCTCAGATGGCTGCTTTCCTAATTTTATCATGAAATGTATTTCCCCTGGAGCTGGCATTTAGCACTGAATTCTGGCACGGCTCCTGAAATGTTGCATCTGCACCACTAAACTGAGGTTACTTGTAGTTCATTAATATGCAAGAGGGGCCATGAAATCATTCCTGTTTCTGACAGGAGTTTTTACATGCCTTTCTGGAATGCTTCATTTCTGAAGTGGTCTGGCACCGAGACTTTCCTTGTCTTCTTTTAATCAGCTCCATCTTGTCACTACATAAAGAGTTAAAAAAAAAAAAAAGCCTCTGAAAATCTCAAGGAAGATGCAGTGCATCTTTCTTTCTCTTTCCTCTCTCATTTTTTTTGTCATCCCCCACCCCCCTCCATGAACACATCAAAGTAAGAAGTGACATGCAGTGCCCTGGAGCTCTTAGCAACATGCTTTTAGGTTTGGAAAATTTCATTTCTACCTTATGATGATTACATGAGGAAAGATGAAATGCTCGCTTTGAGGTTTATTTGAAAAAGAGATGTAATAAATGTTGTGGCTTCCCACTGAATGGAACAAATCCATTCTGGTCATGTGGGGAGATATTAAACATTACATATGTGTGTGCATGTCCACAGCCTGTGTGATTTGCGTGGCATCTGTGGTCCTCGACGCTGAGAAGGTAGCTTCTGTCAGAACATGCTGAATAAAGTTTTTTCATTTTACCCAGCTCTGAATGCATTCGACTCCAAACAGAAATGAATTCCCATCCTGTTTGAGCTACAGTGATTCCCTTTAAACCAGGCCCTTAACCTAAAATAACACGCATGCACATAAACACACACGTACACACACACACACAGACCAACATAGAGACTGACACAGCTTACAGTCCCCTTAGCTGCAACTCACAAGTATGTCTGCCTAGCGCAGAATTAATCCAACGTCCCTTTTCCAGAAAGTTCTTCTAAATGTTGGTGTTGGACAGAGGACATTTCTGTTTAATCCTGGCTATTGTGATTTTTTTTTTTTTTTTTGTTGGTGGTGATGTGGAGGTTTTTTGGTCCATGGGTTTTTGCATTTTGCCTAGAGAACTTCTCTATTAGCTGGAAACTGAGTGGAAAATGATAAGCTCATTTCACCCAGGAAACAGAGCCAGCAAGGTAGGGAAATATGCTCACGGTTTCAGCCCTTATGCTCCTTCATAGGAAAGGATGCTAGAAAGAAATCGTGTATTCAGTGAGTAAACCATTTTCCAGCACACAGAAACATGCAATCTCAGGCTTTATTCAAAGCTCTCACTTCAACACATACCGCTCTTTGTTCAGCCTACAGCTGGACCACACAGGTTGTAAGATGCAGGATTTGCACAAGCTTTGCCCATCAGCTCTGGCAGGCCACCCTCCGCATAAAGTCGATCATCAACCACCCTCAGGGGCAGTTCTTCAGTCTCGCTTGATCACAATAATCATTTGGGTTTAGAGCAGGACTATGAAATTTTTGCTTGGGCTGCAGAAAAAAGGAATGACTCTGATCCTTTTTCATAAATAACCTAAACCCCAGCTCCTCAATGATGAGTAATCTCTATTTGCTCTCCCTCTTAAGGAAATAAGAAATCGCTTTGATTGAGTGCTTCCTATATGCTCTCGGATGGATTCCCTGCCCTTATTCTGATCAGCTCTATTTAAAGGGAGATGACAACTTGTATTTTTGAATATTTAATTTATAAAAGTTTTCTCAATTAAGCTCCACACTCCCTCTGAGGCAGTACTATTATTATTCCTAGCTGACAAGCAGGGAACTAAAGCTTTTGAAGCTACATAGTTCTTCCTAAGGGCTTCCATGGAGAGAGGAAACGGAGAATCAGATCCTGGGCAGCAGAGTCCATGCTGCCCACCACAGTGCTCTGCTGCCTCCGACTGGTGGGAGGGTCTTGGGGCCCTGTCATAGTCTCTCCCCCTCTTGAACACAAGCACTGCAGTTTCTGCTTGGAGATGCATTTCTTCCATGAGCTGCAAGCTCATGGAGTTATCCTGAGCATTTGTTCTCTGATATCTGACACCTCAGAAGTGCTCAACAAATGTTTGTTGAGTGAATTGAAAAATAATGAATAGGCACAGAGTGTCAGAAACTTAAAGGAGCAGGGCAATAATAGTCAAGGGGAAAAAGAGGCTGTTGGTATAAAAACAGAGATGGAAAGAGGCAGGCATCTATGCTGCTTAAATGAGAGGAAGGAGAGAAACTTGATGGTGATGTGACCCTTGCTGAAGACATCCTGTCAGTGTGCAGGGTATGCGTCTGGAGAACCGGCCTGTTGACCTTCCTACTTAAGTAGAAAGGATCATGGAATGGGAATCAAAGGCTCACTTATAGTCCTGTATTTACTGCTGAGAGCTGAATTGTCTGGGACAAGTTATTTACCTTCAGAGAACCTCAGTTTCTTAGTCTATATGGTGAGATAATAAAGAGAGCCTGTAGCACTACATGTAATTGTTTTATAGAGTGGGTTGCAAGCATTTTACAGAGAGGGTCTTATGGATAACTGTAATTATTATCAATGATAAAAAATAATGCATCACTGATTGCTTTTTATGAACCAGACATCATATATAATATCTTCCCTCCCATTTTTATGCAGGAGGGCTTGTGGTTCATGGAAATTGCATAATATGCCCAAGCTCATGCAGCTGGCAAGTGGCAGAGCTGGGATTTGAATTCAGGTCACTGTCTCTCTGAAGTCCACATAAAGGCACATGTGGGATCCTGTGCCGCTACATTCCTCCTTGCAAATGACTCTCAGCGGAACCTGCCATCATTTTGACTCAAAAAATCCTAATGTTACCCAACTCCCTACACCATCCTGGTCTGCCCAGTCCTGATTGTTCCCAGAAAGAAATGTCTCAGGGGTCCCTTTGGACCATTAGGAAACACTCAGCAATACTCCCACCCCTTTTCACCCCCTCCAGACACATACCCACCAGTAGCAATCCTGACTGTGGGTGTTTCAGACCAGTAGCATACTGAGGCAGGATGAGCAAACTGTTCCCTAGAAACCATCCTTCTTGCTCCTCTCCCTTGTAGGCCTTAAATCCAAATCCCCTCGTTAATTCATGGAAGGCATCATGTGATTCCACTGTCTCCAAGGCTGTCACTTGCTACTCCAATGCCCATTCACTCACTACTTATTGGCAAAAAAAAATCTGTCTAGATGCCATCAAATCATTTTCCTTCAGTGTATCTATCTACTCCTTTCCAAATTTAAAATTTACTTCCATTATTGTATCAAAGGCATCAATAGAAATTCGATGCAAACGTAAGAGCTTTTAAGTGAATCATCTTTTGGCTTTGATCGTTACATTCTAAATGTCTTTAAGTGAATGTTTTAAAGATTACTAATAATCATAATGAGTTTGTATGTGTGTGTATAAATAGCTCCTACAGGTGTGTAAGTATCATCTATGTAGACATGTGCTCCTACATGATAAGGTAATATCCATATCTGCATGTTGACATACAGCTTGATCACACACAACAAGTTTATCTTATTTTGTTGTCTTGTTTGTTGGCTCATGGATGATTTCCCAATACTTGTTCTGCTCTGTTTTATTTTGGTTTTCTTGTTTTATTGAGATAACAATCGTTGACAAAATTGTATATTAGTCACAGGTATAAATTTACAGGCTTTCAGATGCATATGACCACACTACAAGGGCCCTAAATTCCTATACCATAGTCCATCAGGTCCCCCTCTGAGAGCCATGACTCCCAATTCTATAGCCAGATTTTTAGATTTTTATTCGTTTGATTTTGAATGGCCTTTTGTTTGCTCTATATGTACATATATTTTCTAATATATTGTTGAAAGAGATAAGAACTTGTAAATATTTTAGACTTTCTATTTTTTAACTAAAATATTAATTTGCATCACACATTTATATCTGTTGGGCCAAAGACAAAAGGCTAGAGAGGTAGCATTGGGAGATGAGGTTTAAAGAAGCTTAACTACACTTTCTAAAGTATCCACAGCCAACCCTATTAAATTTACCTTGGAGTAAAGATTACTTAAGCTTCTAGCCACTGGACAAATTTGAGGAGGGGAACTAATTTGTATTAGGCATGCAAACAGAACGCACATCGGGTCATTCAATGGAAGGGATTTAATATGGGAAACTGTTTACAAAGGCATTAAGAGAACCAAAGGAGCAGTGAGGCAACCGGAAATTAGGAATGTAAGAAACCCTCCGCTCCCTGGGGTTGAATGAGCAAGGAGAGGAACTTAGGCAAGGAAGCTGTTCTCAGCTAGATGGGACCAATGGGAGGATGACCTTGTGGTTGGTGAGCTATGGAGGGGACACAGGCATAGCCAGAAGCTGAGAGAGGAAAGAAACACCCCAGTTCCTCCTCTCCCTGTATCCTTCAATCTGCTGCCAGTGCCAACCATTGAACAAACCTAAACAAAGCCCAAGAAGCCTGAGAAACATATTTTGCATTGATCTGCACTCTGAAATAGAGAACAAGGCTGGTGAGTTGAGGGACTGTTTCCAAGAGCAAATGGAAAATGACTAGGACTGACTTCATCGCTCAAAAACTAATTAAGATCTTTCTCAAAAATTGAGCTGTAGCTCTAGATGTAGCTATACAGACTGTTGCATAAGCATACAGTCTATATAAAAGTAGCCTGTCCATGTGAACCTGGGTGCTTCTCTCAGGAGCAAGTACATGGAACTTGGAACTCAGCAAGTTTGTGACTCACTTTGACTGATGAAATATGAGCAAAAGTAATAATGCTGCAGCTGCACCTAGGCTATCAGCTCCACCAGGCCCCATCATGTTGCTTCTCCACTACCACAGATGTGTGATGTCTCCGATTGGTCACAGGACCAGTATTTATTATCCAACTTATGGCACTATATTTATTATACTTTTTTTTTCAAATTCACAAATGAATTCCATTGTTTTCACTGTAGAGGTGCTTCACCTGAAAAGATGTCTGGAGTTTAAAGGAAAACACTGTGCATATTACTTGAAAATGTAACTAAATTCTGTTTCAAGTAAGTTTATCCTGCTTCCTTGCTTTTCAGGCAGGAGATAGATATAGACAGAGAAGGGAGAGCACTCAGCAATGTGTGAAATGCAAAATGGTTAAGAAAGACCTCAAAACACGGAATCCCCAAGTTTATTCAATTTGCTTTGAGAAAAGTAAACACTGATGGTGCTGGGAGATTTCCTAAAAGTAACTTTAAACAAAAAACACATTTTTTAAAGAACAAATCTGGTCATGTTACTTTCTTGCTTATAAATCTCCTTGGCTCCCTTTTATATCCATGATACCCAGGTAAAAGCTCCTTTGTTCAGCATAAAACCAAACCCCAAATTATCTGTCCAAGTGTTATCTCTACTCTATGGTCCATCTATTTCAGAAGATTCAATTCTCAGTATTATTACCTGGTTGTCATTGCATGTTCAGCTTTAACATGCTGTTATTCCCTCTGTACTTAGAATTTCCTACCCACCTCTCCTTCTTCTCCTCTTGGCAAAATTCTACTCACCTTTCATTTTCCCTTTCCAATGTCTCTCCTTTGTGAAGTCTCCTCATGATCCTTGCCACCCTCCACTGAAAATATTCTGCTTACCTACTGCCTCCACTTGACCATGTGTTCTACTTCTTTATATACCCAGTACATCTAAGTCCTCTCTAAATGTCTGTTGAATGCATGAGTAAAGGAAGAAAAGAAGAATTTACCTTCGTATGCTCACAGAAAGCTTGGGAATCCCTAGACTCACAAGAATTTTAGATATCTAGTGTCAACTTCCAGAACCTTATCTGTGCTAATTAACATATTCAGTACTTTATGACACCAACACAATTTAGTCTGTTCCTTCTTGAGTACTTAGAGTCATTTAAACTTGGAGCTAGAAAGAATCAAAGATCCACCAGCCCTTGTCAGAGAATAATGAGGTATGTTGAGCAGGAAGAGGTTAAAAGTCCATGGAATTAGAGACCCCAAAATAAACCCAGTATTCTTTTTCCACTTTCCTATGCTTGACTTGACTTTGGGAGAAGTCAAGTCTTGACTGTGCTTTGGGAAAAGGTAGATTATGTTTCTATTCACCAAAGAAGAAACATAAGGAGAAAATAAAGCATGTGGAAAATAGTCATACTTGATAATAATCAAATAAATGCAAATTAAGATTCATTTGTATCATTTTACATGTGCTAATTTCTTTTAATGATATTGTCCAAGACTTTGATGAGATTAGTTCTTATATACTTTCAAAGGTATTGTAAATTTGGACAACATTTTTTGGGAAATAATAAGGAGATCCAGACGAGTCATAACTTTCAAACACTTTAGAATCTGTATCCAAAGTGTTAGAAATTTATTCTAGGAAATATTTTAGCAATATATAAAGCAATCTTGTAGAAAGTATTTATTGTAGCACTGCCTAAGGAGATAACCCAGTATCCAGCAAGATGGAATGGCATACTAAAGCCACAGAAAAGTTTGCTGTCATTAAGCATTGTAATTATACAGCCTACATATTAGAAAATACAGACTACAAATTGGAAATAGAAATAGTATTTGCATTATTCTTGCAACTTCATAAAAATACATTCTTACTGAAAGTCTTTGGAAGGCAGTTTTTAAAGGAGTTGAGATAGAGTAGGATTACAGCTTTTCTCTCTATCAACTTTTCTTTTTAATGTTGCTATAACTTTTTTTTAAATGTTGCTATACCATAGTTGGTCTAATAAGACACAGGTGGAAAGCAAATACATTCACCAGTGGAAACTAAAAGGGGACAAAAGGATAAAATAAAGTAGGTGAATTACAGATGTTTTTGCCCTAAGCATCTCTTACCCTGCAGTGGTGGGAATGGAACGTGAAATCAAGAAGTGTGTCCTCTGCAGGAAATCTGTTTAATTTGCAGGAAAGGAAGAGGGAAGACTTACTGGAGAAATCTCACTCGATTTTCCTCAAGAGAGAGCATATGATTCCATCTATGCTGCCTTAATGTCCAAGCAGGAGCTGCCTACCTTGGAGCTCTGCTGTTCTGTCATCATGTCGACTGATTACCAAGCCACTCTAAATGCCAGGCACTGATCTCTAGAAAATTTACTTATTTATTTCATTGATTCCTCAAAACAGTCAACTAACAATACTGTAGAATAACAGTACTATATTTCACAAGGGCAGATCCTGGGACACAAACCTGCATGCACAGTCCCTTTCTGTTGAGTCACATGATAGGCCAGACTGATAATTGATAAGTAAGTGATCTTAGGACCTCAACACAGCTGGAAAGGAACTCACATCTTGTGTCTACCTGCAATGGGTTGCACATTAGGTGCTTTGCATATGTTATCACATTAAGTCATAACATAAGATGGGCATCCAGCACAACCCCATTTTGACTCCAGAGTTCAAATAGCAAGGTGACAGGTAGCTAAGGTGTTCCTAGGCTGAACCAAAAGCCCTGGATGGCCTCAAAACTTTGCTGGCAGGGGGACTTGTTTGCAGTGATCCTCAAAGAAGGAGCAGTGCAGGAGTATCCAACCAATAGCAAGATATTCCCTGTTCCAGACCCTAGTCACTAGAGCCTAGAAGCATGCTCTTCAGAATGGTGACAGCCAATAATGTTCCATACTTTCAAACACTCTCTGGAGTAAGAGGTGCCACCTCTACTTAAGAAACATTAAGCAACTCCTGTTCATTCCACCAATAAATGTTCATCAAGTGCCTTCTCCAAGCCAGGCACTCTGCTAGTACAAGAGGTATTTAGTGAGAAAGAATGACATTTAAAGTGGTGCCATAAAATGCGACAAATGTGACAACAGACTAAGGAGCTGCAAACACAGAGAGGAAAATGCAGAAACTGCCTAGAGCACCCTGTCCAACTTTGGTGACCAGTCACTGTGAAGTAACTCCAAGGTGCGTTCCAGATTTGCTGTTCAGAGCCCTCATTTATGTGCTCAGCCTGAATTAGGATTTCACACCTGTTATTCCCACTACAAGTTCGTTTCTTCATATGGAAAATGAGAGCCATCATGTCTCTCTTCTGCCAACCTCACAGAGTTGATTCAGGTGAACACTCAGTAGTATGCTATGCTTGTTTAGTAATATAGCAGGGATTCAAGTTTGAGCCTAATTTGTGTTCTCAGCCAGGAATCAGGCATGTCTGGAAATGTCCAATGACTTCGTGGGGCAGACAGCCTACTGGCATCTATTTTTAAGATTTGGTTTCCCTGGATTCTCATCTGAGCCCTGCAGAGAGAGAGGTTATTTGCAGAGGTTAAGGAGACTGTTGTCATAAGAGGCTTGGTGAGGTTCCAGAGCTTAGTCAGTGCTGCTTAGGCACCCAGATAAGGAAATGAGATCCTGATCTGGGTCTGGGGTAGAATAGGGTTGGGACAGGGAGCCTTCTGTCTCTTTCCCCACTTTAGCTCACCTCAGTACCATGAGGACTGCCAAGTCCCCATTCTGCTTTGGCCCTCAGTGCCATAGCAGTCTCTCACTAGGCAGCAGTGATGGTGAATAGATGCATACCTTTGAGTAGCTTCACAGACAGGAAATATGCTCCAGGGTGTCCTGGAGCAAAAGACCAAAACTCTGTTGGCAAGTGAACACTGATGAGATAGCTACATCTACCACCACACCACACACATCCCCCCTTACCCTTGAAATACTCATTGAGATTTGACAGCAGGTGAGGGTCAATTATGGCTATGAATGTACCCTCATTTGTACCCACAGACTAGGAAAATTTGAGTTACTGTTATTAAATAGAGTAATAACATACAATTCCCTGACAGTAGGAAAGACAATGGCTGTCCAAGGGCTGCAGCCAGCATAGGCAGCCTGCCTTCCCGGATGTCAGAGTAGCCATGACAGGAAGGCACTGAATTGGATGCCCACTGCCATGGAAACCTGGGTTTTGGATTATTTTTCCTCTCACTGGATAGGTTAGAGAAGAAAGCCTGTACCCAAAACCACCTCATTCTCGGTAAACACAAAATGAGAGCTTTATTCGTTGAAGGCTTTATTGAACCCAGAAATAAGTGCCTGACTCTTTGAAATTCATCAAGTTTCATGCACCCAGTGAGTTTGGGCATCTCATGATGTTAATGAGACGGGTGTAGAATTTTACCTCCTGGGGTCTTCCCATATGGTAGAAGAGCGAATCCACAATAGATAAGCTCTCCAGCTAGTTCAGTGGCTGAAAAACTTCCCCTTTTCTTACTGTTAACTTGATTTTTCTAGTATGGTATTTTCCCAAGATGGCAACTAAGATATCTCCCATCCCACATGCTCTTCTTATAAAGTGACTTTGATATTCCCCCTCACACTCCCACCTGAGTCTGTGAGGTCTATGTCCCCTCCCCTTGACTCTGGGTAAACCTCTGTGACTGCTTTAAATGTGGAATGTGTGGAAATGGAACTATGTGACTTCTAAGCCAGAGTTTTCCGTGTCACAGACTCCTGCCCAGCTCATCAGAACACAAGCTCTCAGAACACATCCCCTATGTCCTGAGTGAGCCCAAGCAGCCAGTTGGGAGGCCACAGTGGAAAAGAAAGAAGCCAGGACTTCCAGTGCAGCCTCACACCCCCATTCAGTTGAATTTCCAGACAAGTGCCAGCACCAATTTGCCAGTCATGTGAGTGAGAAATCTTGAAAGCAGGTCCTCCACATTATGTTGCAATCATTTTTTTTTTCCTTCGTGTTGCTAACATATTCTTCTCTCTGCTGCTCACAATCCAGTATACCTTTGGTTTGTCCCATTTTGTTTCATTATGATACAGGACTATTTGCTTTCTAAATCCTCCTGTCTTATGCTTTGGAATTTGTCTCATTACAAAATATTCAGCTTGTTTAATTCCGGCCATTCTTGAGTAAAAGTTGCAGAATATGAGACATATAAGACAGTACATTGACATCCAAATTCTGAACAACCTTTAAAATCATCAGAAACCTAAAGACTTCTTTGTGTTTTCCTCTAAAAGTACCCCACACCCTAGGACAATAAAATGAGCCTTTATGTTGGCTCATTTGGGGGAAGACAAAAGAGGGTGAGGATTTTTTTATTCATCATCCAAGTCTCCTTCTCTTTCCACCTCATTTAATATGATCCTTGGAAAGATATGTCCCTGTCTTGCACTCATTTAAAAAAATGAGATTCTTCTCAATGATTTCCCCAATTTTAAGTTTGCGAAGTAGGGAGAAAAAAAAACATTTAAGGTCTGTGGTTACACTAATTTCACTTATTCTCACCTCATTTCAGAACCATGTTATTCTTTCTGCTGCATTTCCACCAGCCATTTTCTTCTGCAACCTGTAGGTTTCCTGCAGAGAGAGGACAATGAGCAAGTTAAGTGAGAGAGATGATTTACAAGGCTTTTTTCCTTTTGCTCTAATTTACAGGAAAATTGTCCTTGCATGGGAAGACAAGCTAAAGCCCCTCATCACTGAAGGATTCCTCATGATGAGGGAAGAAAATCATAAACAGAATATATTTTATATTTCTGATACCACCTATATTTGGTGGTAATATTTCACAGCACCTTGATATTAGCAAAAATGTCTTTTATTTTAGAAGAAAGAATATTTGCCTTTATTTCAGTACTTCAGTTCTTTTGCAGGTGTTAATATGTGTCTGTTTCAGCTAGGATTATGTTCTGCGATAGGAAATAGAAAACCAAAATAAAAAGGTTTAAAATCAGAAGATTCTATTCTTTCATGTAAAAGATATACAGAGATGAGCAGTTCACTGCTGGCAGGACAGCACAGCAAAGATAGCACTAAAAGAATCGGGACTCAAGACATCCTCCCTCTTTCAACTTAACCATCCTTAGCACAGGGCTTCCATCCTTAAGCTGGGTACTGGGGCTCCAGCATCTTGTCTGAGATCCTGGCAATTAGGATCTTCAAAAGGGAAAGAGAAATCCTACAGCATCCAGTTGAGCCACCTCCCTTTAAGAGGCTTCCTGAAAATTCCATACTTTGAATTCCATCTGCTTACATCTCTAACATCTTTGAAAATTCCATCTGCTTACATCCCAATGACTGAAACATAATCACATAATCACACCTAGCTGCATAGGAAACTGGGAAGACAGCACAAGTACATAGAGGTCTCTCCTTTCCCCACTATGATCTAGGGCTTTCCATTTTTCTGTGTTCCCTAAGCAAGCAGAGTGCTTCACTAGAATTTTGTGTTGTGATTACCATAGCCCTTTCACAGTTCTTGATATAGGATGAGGACACTTTGCCTCACCAAGATATTATAGACCTTTTATTTATGATTTAAGGAGAATGGCTATTGGATCAGTAACTAGAAATCTGATCCACTGTCATTAATGTATAATTCATTCATCATATATACCTTAATTCAATTGAATACAATTGAATAAATATCTCCATTCCAATTCCAAATCAAGAACTGTTGAGGTTGTGATAACAGTGTGTCGTGTGGTAATCACTTACCTTCAAGGAGCTTATGGTTCTATCCAGCTTTCATATCATAGAATGGAGATTATGCCCATTAAAGGGAATTGGAGTAGGAAGGGATCTCTACAATCTGTGATGCTGATGTCTTTTTGAAGGAAATAAAAGCTGCAATGGGAACTGAACACACATGATGGACACGTGTGGTAGTTAATTTTACTTATCCGCATTGGCACCAAAGAATAGCAAGATAGTCACTTAAACATTCTGTTGTGTCAGTAAGTGCTACTTATTCAGCACTTAAGTCACTAAATTAAACCAGATTGCCCTATGTGGGTGAGCATCATCCAGTCTTTTGAAGGTAAGACTAGTACAAAATGATTGAGTAGAGAGATTGTCTTTTAAGTTGAGACATTGGTTCTCTCTCGCCTTCAGACTCAGGCTGGAACTTACACTGTTGAGTCCTGTTTCTCAGGTCCTGACTTGCACTGGAACTATGCCATCAGCTCTTCCAAATCTCCAGATTGCTGACTGCAGATCATGGATCTTCTCAGTCTCTGTAATCATAGGAGCCAATCTTCTTCTAATATCTTCTTATATATCTGAATAAAGTGGGTGGGTGGGTGGGTGGGTGGGTGGGTGGATGGAGGGATGAGTGGGTAGATGGATTTCCTCTTGGTTGTTTCATTGGAGAATCCTAATACACGAAGCATGCAACAAAAATTTTAGCACATTGAACATCTTCTTAACCCCAGACAAAGCAACCACAGGAATACAAAGATGAAAGATACATCCCCTTCCTGAAGTGACTTGGAAGCTACTACTGGGAGAACAGAAAGAAGATACCCCATGATGATACTATGGAAAATGAATTGATAGATGCACAGAGGGCAGAAGCAAACATGGAAGGAGCCTCAACCCATCTGAAGAGGAAGGAAGAGATAGAGAGTTGGAGTCATTGAAGACTTCCAAAGGATAGGCCATGTAGAGTTGTACAGTGTAGTCTTAAAGGGGAAGTTGTTTTCTATTTCATTGATTTTTCCTTTTCAAATAGACTTTCATATATTTAAAGACTGGGAAGAAAGTACTGAGAGGTTTAAAGTACTGAGGGTGGAAAGGAAGATAATAGATTAAAACAGAAGGAAAGGCAAGAAAAGGGATTCAGAACATGTGGGAAAAGTTCAGCCAACATTCAGGACAAGAAATGTTACTGAGGTAGGTGAGCACAGAACTCAGAGATAAAGGGGGAACATTCAGTTTCCTCTGGTTTCTGTCTCAGAGACCAAGTATGAATAAGGGGGTACAGGAATAAGGGGCAATGAATAAGGGGGAAACTCTTCTCAGGGTAAAAAGACTGGGGGCTGTAATATCAGAGTCCCTTTGACCAAATTTCACAGATCATGATCTACTGACACCATCCTGGCAGCAGAATGAGGGGAGACCCTGTAGTGGGACCCACGCTCTCTCCTTTTCCTCTCTGCTCTTTCCCATCCTGTCTTTCCGTTCACCCTCTGCTCCCCTCTGTCTCCTCTCCCCTCTCTTACCCATGAGTTACTCACTTCAAATTCTCACAAACCTAGGGCTTCCTTTTATTATCTAATTGTGTAAGTGGTTTTTATCTGTGATTTATCACCACTGGCCCATGGGGTAGACTCCACTGGAGCCCTGGACGCAAGTATAGTGCTGGTAGTCTCCAGCTCACCCACTTTCAGTCCACAGATGCTGGTGTTGCAGAGCAGACTTGGGGGTTCCCTGGGGCTCTAGAGTCAGTTGCAGCTTCTCACCCCTGCACTGCCTGTGGGTCCAGAGACAATGGGGGAGGTGAGAAGGGTCAAAGAGGGATTCAAAATATTCAAATGATACGCAGTCACAGGTTGGGTTGGTTTGATTTGGGTGATTTGTAATAAATGCAATAAGAGTAACATTTCCACTCACCAGTAAGATTATTAACTTTTCTTCCAAAGATAAACTTGATTACATTACTTATTTATACTATGTACATTGCATTAGAGGTAAAAAATGCATCACAGTAAAAAAACTCATATACAGTTTTTTAAAATTCGTGTTTTCTTACTCACTGCTAATAACAGCTTAGATTATTAAAAAGGAAGACTTTTAAATATGCAACTCACCTTCAAGTCTTGGTGCTGCTTGTTTACTTTTGCACATTTTGTTAAACTTGACAGACAATCTAGAAATATCATTTCTACTCACTTTCAATTTCTCATTTTTATACCAGGGCTGTGCTTTTGTGTTAGGGTCTATGACATATCAGGAGAGGCAGTCTGATACAGGTGAAAAAATGGGAGCTGTAGAGTTGCATATATTTATGTTTAAAAAGCCAAGTGTGAATTTGAGAAGTTTAGGCCTAGTGGGGGAGGGATGCAAAATGATATAGCAAATTTGAATGTCAGGTGTTTTTTTTTTTTTAATTTGTAAATACAAGGACAAATAAAAATAATGGTTCATTATGACCCAGGCACTATACTAAGCCCTTTTCCTTGTTATCGCATTTACTTTTGGCAACAATCAGATGAAATAGGTATTGTCATTTTCTCCATTTTACAGATGAGCAAAATGAGGCATCAATTAGCTAAACTGTCCAAGAATATTCAACCAGTAACATATGGTCCAGCCTACACACCTTTCTGTAAAGACACCCTGCTGGTCGGGGTTCCACTTGGCCTGGGGCAGATATCATCCTCCGTTTTAGTAATAGCTCCCATAGGGTAGGTGTTTTCTCTCAACTAAGATGGGATTGAAGTTAAAGAAAATCTCACGTCCTCAGGAGACCAGACCATTAAGCTTAATAATCCTTCAGTTGTTGTTTTTTTTTTTGTTTGTTTGTTTGTTTTTTTGTTTTTCTCATACTGACCCATCTTGCTGCAGGGCATTGAAATGGCACTGGTTCTACTTCTCTGAAGGAAGCAACTCTCTGGGTGGGCTGGCAAGAGGGGCCATGGCACTCCACTTAATTTCTGTCTTCCTTGGTCAGAAAGGATTTAAAGTGACTTATTAGTTAATATGGTATATCCCCTTGTTCCTTTATTTTTCACAGTGCTATACTTATAGTACCTCATTCAGACCCCCAATGATCCTGATAAAAATGAAGTTCAGAGACTTGAGGCAACCGACTCAAGACAACAAGGTAATTACTGGTAGTGCAAGGGAAATTTGAAACTTTCCATAACTATGTTAGTTAAAATGCTTAGTTATAACGATTTTCCCTGAATGTGTAATGGGGCAAATCCAAGGAATACCCAGGGACCCAAGACTGTTATGGGATGTGTTCTAATAGGGTTCAGGCATCCACAGGCACAAATGCAAAGTAAATAAACTCTTTTGTGGGAAAGATGTGGAGAGAAAAGAGAGAAGCGAGAGGGGAGTGAGATGTGAAGAGAGAAAGGAGAGAGGAGGGGAAGAGAGGGAATAGACAGGAGGGGAGAAAAAGGAGATGAAAGGCTTTCAAATAAGCTCCTTCAGAAATAAGCTTTCTTGAGGCAATGGAGGCCTGAAAGTTTGTCACAAATCTATGGTGCCTTCCATGAGGAAACACAGCAAAGAGATTATGAAGATTCCAGAGAGCTTGGACAAAAGGAGAAACCCAAAAGTCAAGGTGTACCACACAGTCGAACACAAGACCAAAATCTCTGCCAAAATGCTGAGGTCCCAGGAGTAGCCTCTCCATGTGTCTCTCACCCATGTATTTCTCCTCCACATGTCTCTCCTTACTAACTAGGTTCCACCTCCATTTATATATTTACCTTGTTCCTTCCCAGTTGTTGAGAGTTGAGTCTAAGGTTGGGAGAGGGGGGTAGGAAATAACACCTGTTCACTGCACTGTGATGCCCCTTCCCTTTTCACAGAAATGTGCTCTGTAACATATGCCTAAATTGAACAAGAACATAAGAAAAGTGGTCATTCCTTACTGTGTGATCATGCCCTCCCCTGGCTCAAATACCTCTTGGAGAAGCCCATCACGAGTGACCTCTAGCAGGCCATACCAAATGTCCCCAGCCTAAACCTCTGCCTCTATTCTTCACTGTCCTGGCACAGTAACTCCACTCAGACTGTGTCAGAGCAGCTGTCATTGTCAAATACAAGGTCCCTTCACCTACCTAGGCTTCATTCATACCATTCTTTCTTCATGGAACTCCTCTTGTCCTCTGCTCTAGTCTTCACCTAGAAAAACATCAGCTACTCTTTCAAAGAGTTATTTCAAAATAACTCTCTTTCAAAGAGAGTTATTACTCTCTGGCACATACCCCCAAATTGCTATGCCACCAAAAAGTGATTGAGCAACACTGTAAATGCAGACCACACTCCTCCGTAATTGTTGGCTGACTGAACTTTCTACTAGAATGAAGTTATTGAGTACACTTAATGTACGTTTCATTCACTTAATGCCTACCATCTAAGTGCATTTAACTAGTACATGGGGGTACCTGTAAGTGGGAATTTGGGGTTGATTTCATTTTTGTTTGTTTTTGCTTTACAGCTAAATGTGTTGCATGTCTGTGTCAAGTTACTTATTGAAATGCTTTCCCTTTAATAACATATTTGATCCTCACAACAACCCTATGAGGTGAAGTCTATCACTTTTCCTGCTCTACACATGAGGAAACTATGAAACAACCTTTGAAAGGTAACAACTTTCCCCAGCTCACCCAGTTAGGAAGTGACAGATGCCAAACTCAGGCTAGGAGCAGGGCCTCCAGAGACCATGCTCAGCTGCATTCACCCTTGGTTGTTGATTAAAGGCGTGAAAGTGAAAGAACAAATCACTCAAAGCTCTTGCAAAGTCCCAAGTTTGTCTAATTTAGTCCTACACATAAAAGGAAGGAGATTGGGGAATCTCAACAGCAGAGAGGCTCATTTCCCGGTTTTACCGGAAGCAAAATCTAGTATCTTTCTCTTCCTCTACAAAAAGTGAAGCCTTGCTCTACTGGCCCATCTCCAGGGTCTCTGTCCAAAGGACTTTGAAAGAATGCAGCCTGACTGTGCCACAGCTTCACCAAAGTTTGTGATGACAGTTTCTTTTCTTTAATATTCCTCCAAAGACCAGGTATAAGTCTATGAAAACTGTAATTAGAGGTAGAACCCCAGGTTGGCTTTCTTTTTTTCCTAGTTGTACTGAAGGTAAAATTTAGGGTGGGAGGGAAAAACTTGGAAAGCACTCCCCTCTGGCATCCTTAGGGAGCTGGGCAGGCAGAAAAGTCAAATAACTTGCACAAGGTGCCCTGATAGTGCAGAAAGATGAAGAAAATTTCTTAATGTTGCAAAGTGAAGAGTGTATCTTTGGATTGATTATCCATCTGAACTATGTACTGCCCCAGGGAAGAACTGGGGAGTAGGTTAGAATTAATTTTATTTCCTCTTCCAAGTCATTTATTGCATTCTCTAACCAAGTCAACAAATTTTGGGGGGATCTCCAATTATGGCAGCATTGTCTTTCTGAAAGAGAGGTGAAAAAAGTTGGGGCTCCCTCATGGAGCTTTGAATCTGCTGGGGAAAGTCATCAGAACCAAACTGGAACAATGTCCCCTTAAATTGTGGCTCAAATAAGGACAGAAGCAAAGTGCTAGTTTAGGTCATGGAAAGGATAAATTTTCACTAAAAAATTTTTTTAAATGCTGATATATGGGGAGTCATGTCAGCCTTTCATGATTAAAAAGAAAATAAGCTCACTAATCTTGTGAATTTTCATAACTTCTTCTTAAACAGAGTCTGGTGGAATCATCCCATTTCACAGAGGAGCATAATATCCAAGAAGATAGAAATGTAATAGAGAGGAATGAAGGACCTAGAGATGAAAAACAGCATTTACTAAATGCTTACAAAGAACCACATGCTTTACCAATATCATTTAACTCAATATTATTTAATGTAAGTCCTGAAAGACTTGCATTATTGGCCAGTGTACAGTCAGAGAAACTAAGGCTCAACAACATTAAGTAATTTGTTGAGTTCACCAAGTTCGTGATCTCCAGAGCCAGCACTTGAAACTAGGTCTGTCTTTTATGGCCTTGGCTTTCCCCATTTCCCCATGCTGCCTTAAAAAAAAAAACAAAAAAAAAAAAACCTTATAAAAGGCAGATAAGTGATTGATGTTGTTCTTCCTCAAAGACATGAAAGAAATATACAAACAGCACAGTCATTTTTCTGCAGTAAAATCTTTTAATTATGACCCAAATCACAGTCCTGCAGTGATAAGCTGATTGTGAGCTCACCTAAAGTCAAAGCACTTCACAGCAAGTTCAGTGGCAACGGTTCAGCTTTTTTTTTTTTTTTTTTTTTTTTTGTATTAGCAAATAGAGAACCAGGGGAAGGTATGTTTTATCCATCTGAGACCAAAATGTTACTGACTGAGATATTTATAAGGATGTCAGCAGGGGGTAGAGAAAAAGGTAGAATTTACAAAGTATTATCTTTGAAACTTCATTTGGATATCTGCTGTTATTCCCTTTCTGGAATAAAGTATATCCTTTTTGAGAATCATTTTAAGAAATCCTTGCAGGAAGAGTAAAGAATGAACAGATTAGCAGGATTGAGTGACTGAATGTACACATCTAACTTGGTGGGTTCAAAACTCATTTCTTCAACACTTATTAAAAATCTACTATTGTCCACCTTTGCTCGTAACTATGCTGCCAGTTGTAAGCAATGAAAATAAGGAGTTGAGCAAAGGGTGAACATAATTTATTCCTCAAGCTTCATAGTTAAGGTATTGGTTGTGCATACTGGTCATCAATGCAGTCATAACTTCTGACTCATTAGAATGAGTAATTTCATCATTGAAAAGTTCTGTAATTGTGCCCTCCAACCTGAAACAATACGCATATCCCACAAGTTTAAAAAGAAATAAAGGCACGCTAAGTCTTTTTCATCAAAATCCTAATCTACATTGAAAGAAATGTGGCTCGCTGTGTTATCTCACTAAGAAAAATGGTGGCTTACTATGACAAGGTAAATATCAAAAAATATATAGCAAAGTTTTAATAAAAATCATTCAAACTTGCCCCGTAGGCAGTTTAGTGGATATACCCTGAGTACTGAACTTAAACTTCAGCAGCATGTTGAATGCTAATTAATTTTGTTCATTTTTAAAAGGAGAGGGATGGCGAACAGGGTCCTAGTGGCTGGTAGGGCTTTTGCAAGTCTGAGAGACCTAAGAGAAATGCAAAATATAACTTTGTTTTCATGGAACACTGCCATGTTACTATAGTTTCATCTCAGCAAAGGGCACTCTCATCACCCAGCAAGTGTGTTATTTAATCCCTCGGTAAAATTGGGAGCAAAACGGCTCTGCTGAGGAATCAGCAGTAGAGACTCTGACCATGCTTAGGGCCAGCCATGCCTGTGAAATCTGGGACAAAACAAAATCCAAAAGAGTTTGAGGTCAGCTCTCAAATACAAAGACTGCAAAGACAGATAAGTAGCAGGAATGTTCGAGATACTCTTTGAACCAAAATGATAGGCCTGCCTACTAATCCTCTCCAGTTTCCATCTCTAACTCCAAGACCCTCCTGAGCAGAGTGCAATGCCAGTAGGAAGGACCAAGTCAGAGAGACCCCCTGGTTCCCTCTTCCCTGCATGAGGAGACTACTGCGTTCAGAATATAGAATTTGGAGTGTGAGGTCAGGTGAGCCAAGAGTCCTGAATAGGTAACTCTTGGTGTGAGATAATAACCCCACACTTCCTTGGAAGCAGCTGGTCTGTGTCAGTGACCGTGAGCAACCACATGCTTAGAGAATAATGTGGGAGGCCGGGTGCTGACACTACTCACTTATGTAATTACTGTATTTCTCATCTCTTCTCTATCCATAGGCCAAGCCTAAGTGTGCAGGGAAGTAACTACCTATATGTGCTTCTCTTTACTCGAGTTTACAGCTACCGTACAGTACTGATTAATCCTCCCTTTTCCATGACACAGAGGCAGTTGCATTCTAATGCCATCTTTATTATTGTTCGGCAGATCCCATACTACTGCATACAGAAATAGTGTAAATCATGGAACTAGTGTTTGAGGTCCATAAAATGCAAGGTTATGAATATTTCATTACTATACATTTTATTTCCCTGTCTATTCTGCATCTCCCAAAATGTTGTTTGTTTATTTATTGACTCACTGTTCACCAGGAATACGCAATCCTTAATATAAGGTATGGACTGGATCACCAACCCAGCACTGTGAACTGAGTCACATTTGAAAGTCATGATAAATGTTTTTATTTTTGTGCTTGTCTTCTTTTAACCTCCTTTTTCACACTCCAGTGCTAGACTGCCAGGTGACCTCACTCACAGGAGTTTCCGCTTCCTTGTCATAATTGCATTGATTAGCAAGCCCCCAGCAAACTGACTCCCAAACATTTCTCCTGTGAGTTACACCAAAAGGTCTGAATTTTTCTCCAAGCCCCATCGTATCCATCTTTGGCTGAAGTAAGCACTTAGACCTGGGCTGCAGATCTTGGCAGCGAAAGACACATCGTCCAAGTGCAATTAGCTTCACTCTCTGCACTGGAACAAATGATTTGTGTGAATCAGCTGGCCCTGGGAAAGATGCAGCTATTATCACCTACTTCTGAATCTTCCTTTAACCACAAACTTCGTATTAGTAAGTAGCCACAGGGATTCAATCTTAGCAAAATCAGAGCCTGAGTCCTCCACATTAAGGTGTTAACTTTTCTCCCGCTATAGGGCATAGTAGGTACTAATACAACTCTTTGGTACAGGCTGAAAAATATATAAAATGTCATAATTATATCTGCAATTCAGCAACGAAACAATTTTCCCCATTTCTTCACTGTCATCAGCATAATAGCAGCCTATGGGATTTGTATTTTCTGGCTGTGAGCCCTTTTATGGGTTGTAGGAAAAAAATACAAGCAGGTTAGTTTCACAACTCTGAGAAGGCTTCATGACAGAAATATTGCTTTTAATGTTATTGTCTCTTTCTAGCTTGTAACCCGCTCTCTTTGGGTAGAGAGGCTACAGTGCTGATGCAGCATCACTTATGTTTTCGTGATAAACCTCTGTTCGCACCTTGCTTCTCCCACCCATCTGGATCAGAAAATAATTAACCAACTCTGAGGATTATGCTAGGTTATCTGGGGAGGGGCCCGTCAGAGGGGAATGAAGGCAGAAGGAGGCATGTCTCCAAGATTTCTTTTGAAGATGGAAAGGAACATAGGAAAAAGGCATTCTGAATGAATCTTCACATTCTGTTTATTTTGCTAGCCAAGACAAATATCACAGCTCATATCTAACATTTGAAAAGCAGGGCCAAAGAAAATGATGGATTAATAAGGCCAAGGACAGAATAATAGAAGGAAGATATATTATCGAGAATGATACCCACGTCAATCTGAAAGGCGCGGAAGAAAAGCTGAAATGGAAATGGAAGGGAAAAAATGTACCATAGCAATCTTAAATTAAACAAAACCCTTCCTGTTGTTTTGCTAAATATTAATTAATGTCACCCAAGATGCCTGTGGTACTATGACTTCAGAAACAGGTAGCTTCAGACCATTGGAGATTCTTTTTGCTACAGCCTACGCTATAGGCATCATGAATTGAACACCAGGCTAACTGTTCCCTCTATAATTATTGGTAATAATATTCCATGCACATTTATATTCCCCATCATCATCTATGATGAGGCTAATCCAGTACTTTCTGCTTGAACTGTTATAATACCCAAAGCAGCAGGACGGAATATTATCAAGCACAGGTTTACTGAGGGAGCGCCCAATGTAACAGAGTTCATTTCTCGAAAACAGGCTGGGGTGGAATTTGTTCGAATCTGGCATACAGACAGACACCTGTAACTCTCTCCCAGGTGACTCTCTCAAGTGGCCATTTCCAGAACAGTGTCATGTCAGTCACAGGAAATCATCCTGAATGTAGTTCTACAGAACTGAGAGAATATAAGTATATTCTAGTCAAGAGCCAGCTCTTTAATGAGAGGTGAGGTGGTCTGAATTCTGTTGTCATAGCCACCGACACTAAGGGGGTGGTGTTCTGCTGGCCATTCTGTGCCTCAGTTTCATAAGTGATGAAAGGTGGCACATAACCTTTCTGTGTGAAAGGAAATCCTCTCGGAATTAATAAGATTTTAAAATCTGTAAGCAGCCCAGCATTCCCCAGAAACAAATAGTTTCTCAACTGTATTTTAAAATTAAGTGAACATCCAATCATTTCACAAACAACAAATCATTATTTAAATAGAATGGTTCACTATGTCCTCTAAAAGAAATTCATAGATGGGAAAGTCTGGAAGTAAGTCTGGAACTCAATTGTAAGAGAGAAAACTGTCATATATATCATGGACACTTCTTGACCCCTGAAGATTATAGTGAGGACACCATAGTTGTGCCCACACTTCAGGGACAAAAATGTAGCATATGAAAATTCGAATTTACAAACCAGATCAATTAATGGGTGATTATTCACACTATAAAAAGATTTATCGCTTTACAAATGGATTCCCTGCAGGGTTCCATTTTAATAACTGAGCTCTCTCAGTGTTAGGAGTCACTGCCAATTAAAAGTCAATCAGAAGTGAAGATAAAGCGCCTCTGAAATTAAAATGTATGTCAATGGGGAATCATAAATGGAGCCGCAAACACATTCCATACAACTATGTGGGGAGACAGAATTTTTTTTTTCCTATCCTTTATTGAGCACCTAGTACAAACTTGTCTGGTCCTGAAGAATCACTGCCAAGATTATCTCAAAAAGTGGAGTAAATGGAGCATGGTGGAAGGTTACTGGGTTTTGGTGGTGAGCCTAGTGTAAAAACATTCTTTAGTGTGATTGCAACAGTGTGGTATGAAGGGGGTACCGTCAGTATTTGGGGAGATGGGAGAGACAGTTACCTCAGAAGGTGGATCTACATATTTTAGTGCCCATTTGCTAAGTGTCACTGTAACCACAACATTCCTTACACATTCTGATAGCTTTTATACCATTCACTCACACACTATTATCAGGAACCTTTGTGATACTTGGAGTTTGCTTGAACTTGAAGAAATTAGCACAAAAGAACATCCGAAAGGCCATGTTGTTCAACTCTCTCTCAGGGACTTTGCTTCTTCCAGTAGTAGGATTTTGTAGTAAAAAGGGAGATAAGTGAAAATCTAGGCAAGGATTTCTGTGACTCTGTGAGGAAAAATTCTCTAACAAAGTGAACAGAGTCCTCCACTGAGGGCTGAAAGTGGGGAGGCATCTGGAGCTGTTAGGGGTACAGGGGCAGGTGTGATGGGCTATAAACAAGATAAAGAAATGAAAAGCTCTGTTCACTGTACTGATTCTAGTAGGATTCAACTGATGAGATTGCACAAAACCTTAACTGACCTAACTGGCATGTTTGTTTTTTGTTTTTAGTTTTTGTTTTTTTCCATTTCTAGCAGCCTTCGGTCTGGTCTAAGAATGTGAGAAGAGGAAGCCTTGTTGAAAGTCATTCATGACCCTTGAATTCTTTCTATTCCATATAAAAAGAATATGGGATTTGAATATGATGGCAAGCACATCACTGAAGTGGCCATGAGATCATCTCTGCCAGAGAAGCAAAATGATGCAACAGGTGATTCTGATCCCCCAAACTGGAAAGCATCCAGAAACCCCAAAGCATTTACCAGGCTGACTCTGGTGGTGCGAGAGTGGAAGGCAGGGAGGAGGGGTTTCCAAGGGGAAAGTTTCAGATCTCAAATATGCAAGCTTATGTATAATTGCGTTGTCTGTGGTATGGCCAGCTGGTGTAGTTGAGACTGAGTGGGAATGAAGTTATTAAGAGAAATGCTAAAGTCCCTAAAAATGGTATGGAAAGAGAGAATGAAACAGGTGCTGAAGTCATTTGTAAAGTAAGTGGAAGTGAATCTGAAAAGAATGACTCAAATTTCCATTAAAATGCCTCTGGGACAAAAGATTACAAGAAGATATGCAACAATTCTCAGCTGCCTTCCTATTGGTATAATGCATTTGGGAAACTTAAAACAAGGCCTCATTTACTCACTGCATTTATATTGTATTGATGTCATTATTATTCCATCGATAGGTAGATATTTTGGTTACAGTGTGCATGGTACAAATAATGTGAATATCAGCCCTGTGCTAAGCACTGCTTTGTGGTTGGGAGTAAACAAGTACCTGCTTTAAGCTTTGCTGTTCAGGTAAGTGGGGGATAGGGTTACTCTCAGCAGGCTGGAGCATGCTGATAAGTGGCTAATACTTAAACCAGTCTCTAGAATCAAGGAAGACTTTCCAGTTACACATCATCTAAACTGGGATTAGAATGATGATAGTAATTAAACAAGTCAAAGGTGTTAAGAGTTAGGTGGTGGCAAAGGGAACAGCAGGAGCAAAGGCTCAGAGGCAGAAAGCAGCAGCAGGTGCAGAAGGAATTGAAGGTATGGAGGTGACAGGGAGTTGCTTAGGAGGGAGGGAGGGATGCCCCAAATGGTCCAGGACCTCTTGAACCACTTCACGGAGGTATACTTTTATCCTGTGAGCATAGAAAGCAATGAAGAGGTTTTGACCCTGGCATACTGGCATGACCAGGTCTACAGTTCAGAAAGTTTGCTCTCCTTGTAATTTAGAGAGTGAAGAGGGTGGACCTAGTTATCTAAAGTCTAGTTTTGTGAGGTGATCCTTCCAGTGAGGGAGAAAGGAAGGGTTGGAAGCTAATACCCAAAGACTTCTGCCTTCTGCCAACAGAAGGGCGGTAGGGCAGATCTCAGACATGTGAGCAGGTGGTTTAAGGGGAATAGGAAGATGTTTGTCCTGTTTTAGACATACTGAGTTTGGAAATTGTGCCATACTCATCCTTCCTGTAATGAAAGCCCTGGAGTGGGAGGCTATTCAAGGAGATGAGACGTGTGTGGCAGGGATCCTGAGGAAGTCTGGGTGGCCCCTGCTGGAGTAACGTGGGCAAAAGATTATATGGGTGTAGCAATCTATACGGTCACAGCAATAATGGTGAAAGAATATGGGTAGGGTTTTGAAAGGTGATAGAGGTGATCCCCAACTCTCCATTTGTGAAGCTCTATAATATATTTAATTATAGTAAATGCTTGGTTAATTCAAGTGCATCAGTAGGTGCTCTCACTTTGGCGCTTTCTATTTAGAGAGTGATGGAGCCAGCTTAAGTGTCCCCAAACAGAAGGCATTGCTAGTTGCTAGTAGAATTCACTACTAGTACTCTAGCTGCCATTATACCAGGGATTGTTCTACAATATATTGTAATTCAGTGACTGAGGCTAAAATCTTGTCCTGTAAGCAAGCCTTAAAGGTGCAAACTATAAACAGGTGAATAATTTTATAGCAAAGACAAATATTCATTGACCCTTAATATATCTCAGCTTGACTCAATAATTGGCTCTACCCCATTGTCCTCTGGCCTAAAATCCGGTTCTTGAGATCTGATCAATGAGTCTAGGGGGAAAGCAGGATATACCTCTCCATTTTTTAATCAAATGGATTAACGGTTCACACACTTTAACTTCGTGAAAACCAGGCTGCTGAATCTCTGGGTTACACTAAGAATTTTTAGCATTTCTCCTGTTTCTGATTTTCTCCATCTCTGGAAACGGTGCTTTCCGGGTTCTCAAATCATTCCTAAATGGCCTGCCTCGCTGGCCAGTTACTTCTATCTACTTCTGTCCTTCCTGTCCTTACTTGAACCAAATCTCTTTGGTCTTCTGACTTGAGACTGATACAACTAGATTCTTTATTCTTCAACTAAACTTCCACTCTCAGCTACTAACACCCAAAGCTCCCCCCAATACCTGTAAATTTAAAAATCAGCATTTAAAAACTCTATTTGGTAGTAACCTGGGCCAGGGGAGTTCTCAGTGTTCTCAGCCATAAAATGGAGGTAAGGCTTGCTTTACAGCCCAGCAGGTGCTTTTGGTTCATTACATCTCAGCTACCATTCTTGCCAGTCCTAGGACTAAAGTCTGTGCTCTGACTAGTACTAAAGGTAGGGCACTTATTCTCTCCACTTCAGTGTTCTCATTTGCCCAGCTCTCTCCCTAAACTAAGAGACTCAGTGGGAAACAATAAACAGAAATACCTTGCATGTTACAAATTTGTGTAAATGTTGCTTTTGTTGAAGTTTTCAGTTTTATCACCAAGAAAATCAGCAGTAATTGTGTAAGATGTTAACAGGAGTATGGAAGATATAAGAAATAGGACATCTGACTGATAATTTTGCCACAGCTGCCTTTGATAACTGAAGTTTGCAGGATGCTTTAGGAATTCTAATTTTTATTTCAAGTTAAATTCTCCACAGTTACACACTGAAACCATGAACACTTAACACCCAGTAAAATGTCTCTGAATTATTTAATAATACAAGACTATTGCAGTTAAGGATTAAGCTAAGAAATGGCCAAATGATGCATGTTCTGGCTCATTCATAAAGTTCCCCTTGAAAACATTTCTTCATTCTTCTGCTCAGTAGTAATGAAGATCTACACAAGAAATACCAGCAAAAACTTGAATTTTTGCTAAATTGAGAGCCTCTTTCTTTATTTAAAATTACCTGTGATACAGTGAGTACAGTGGTACATTCTCTCACTCACTCTTAATTTCAACCTTGGTGGATTAAATGGTCTGATATTGGCGTGTTGACAGGATGTAAGCTGATGTGCTGCTCATTATCCCCTTGTAAGATGTCTGCTTCTTTGCCTGGCACATGTTCTTGTCCTCTGCTTGCTCGTGATTTCTACTTATAATGTACCTGCCCAGGGGCCACTTCCTGGCCTTGGTTTTGCTTCAGTTCCCATTACTACCTGGACAAACTTTTGCAGTTCAAAGTCTTGAGGGAAGAAATGTGATTGCATAAACCGAGCATTTGCACATCTGTTTGGGTGAAATCCCTCATGCCTGGCGCATCATGTTTTTTGGCAAACCAGAGACAAGCCACCTGGAACAGGGTGACAGTCCCAGTTCAGGCAGGACAGAGCAGAGCTGCTGACCCAGAATTTGCTGTCCAGACAACTTTCCTAATGGTTCTGGCAATCGTTTGTCAATTAACAACAAGCTAGTTGTTAGCTGAGATTTGGTCCTTTACCATTTTTTTTTTTTTTTGTTCCTTGCTTTTTCTTTGTCTTTTCATGGTACATAGGAAGTTGTAAAGTTAACCTCTTTAATTTTGGGGGGGATAAAAATATTTTTAATATATTAATATGTTGATTTAGAGATCTTTTGGAGCAAATTTTAAATATTAGTTGCTCTTTCTAAAATATATGTGGCTCTTGTTAAAAAAAATTAAGTCTAGTTAATCAAGAAGTTTTTGAAAGCATTTTAATTAAATTATTCTTTTTACTAAACCTAAATAAAGGCCACTCTTTCCAACATAATCCATGACAAAGCAACTGTATTTGTCAGTGTAAGTGGTATACACCACACAAGACATTGTCTGTGTCCTTCCAGTTTCCAAAGTGGCATCTTACAAGTCCTGAGGTATGGCGTGTCTGTGAGCTATGCTGGAGGCAACTCATACCGACATTCAAGAGTTGATTATTAAATTTTCAAGTATTTTGTGAACTGCCTGTTAAGCACAGTCATTATCAAAATTAAGTTAGATCAACTCACAACTTATATTACCAAAACTAGAGATAATTAACACTCAAAATGCATGATTTCCATATGACTTTGGTACCTTTTACTCTCATCTCTGCTTTTGAGCTTACAGACAATGATAGTATCTGTGTAGTTTAAATGTTACAGTAAAGGTGTGCTCCTGTGTGTCTCTCCCCAAGTCCATGGTCAGTGATATCATGCTGGCAGCTTGAAATCCCAGATGACGGAGTATTGACACCATGGAAATAGATATGCCACCAATCAGCCCATCCTGCCACCGCTCCTTCCTAATGAGCCAGTTGTTAAACATTTCCCAACACAGCACTGAGCATCTGTTTTATAAATGGGAAACTTTTAAATTTGTTCAGACTTGCAACAATTTTGGAGATGTCAGATAAAGAATGTGTTGGTGGTATTAGATAAAGAATCATTATTCTAACCCTTATTTACCAATCAATTAAATTTAAGCTTAATTTAAATTTAATTTATTCATTAAGTTAAATTTGATTGGTCCAATAAATGTTACCAATGCTTAAATGTGTTCACCAATAACACAAGCATTGAAACCTTTATGGATACCTCCCTCATTTAACATTCTTCCTCTATTGAAAAGCTCAGGATGCCTTATTTTTAAAGCTCTCTGGAACTTATACACATAAACCAAAACATTTGCACCTGTACAAAATGGCCAACTGAGAATAGGGGTACACTCATCTAATGATGATGTTTGTTTCTTGAAAAAATTATGATTTACATTTAAATGTAAGTTACTGTCTCATCATTACACATATTCTTGAATGCAAATGAAGAAAGCTGCTAACTTTTCGCTCCACATTTTTGATTCATGATGACCTCATTAACTGCCAAACAAATTAATCCTAATTATAACCTTTTGAAACATTACTGCATTAATAGGATGTGGAAAAGGATTACTGATTGAATCTCTCGCATTTTGTCTGACATATCTTGTCACTTAAGAGATTGCCAAAGTGGTTGAATGTTTCAAATTCACTTATAAAACCACTGGACAGAGTGACAGCAAATAGAAATCCATGTATTTAGAGGACCTAATCATTCTTGGAGAATATATATGTGAGCTGAAAGAGGAGGGAGCTCTGTGAGTCTGGCAGACAGGCAGGGTAAGCTTGCCACAAGTCGATTTGTAGGATGAACTAAGGAGCTTCCCAGGCAGATCTCATCCGAACGGAAAAAAGAACCAAGCACAAGCTCTGGCAGGAACAGAGCCAGGGAGGGGTGATTATGAATACATCAGAGCATCTGTCACTTGGATTAGCTCCTGGCCTATTCCCCCGGTCTGTGTCTGAGTCCTGAGGCGATTTGGAATAAGAGAAGCTAAAATGATAGGGCTGCTCAGGAGATTGATTCTAAGATTTTAGAGCACACTCGCTATTGCTTTGGGGATCCTCTAGTGTAGTCAGTGCTAAGGAGAAGAGCCTGCCCCCCATTTCACAACAGGAATCTGAACAGCTGTGGGATCTCATGGGTACTGGGGGACTGGTGGCAGAAGAGCAAGGGGAGCCTGCCAAAACAGCAGCTGGGCGGTCAGAGGTTGCAGTCCGCTGGCAAGGGGATGGGGATAGGAAGATACATCAATAGCTAGTAGAAGACGTTATACATGCCAGACAAGATCCACACACCAAGCACAGGGTGGTTCTAGTAATATTTTGCCACAGACAACTTTGCCACCAGCAGTTTTGCTGTGTAACTAATTGACCACATGGCAATTTTGCTGTGGAAAAAAAAAAGAAGATTGAAAATAAGAGAGGTGTGTCCCTCAAAGGATATCATAAAACCTGACTCTTTTCATGTGATGTCATAAAACATGAAAAATTAATAGCATTACAAAGTTCAAAACATTCCAATTCAAATATATTGTGAAAAATACAAACTGTAAGATATTCAGTTTTCAAAAAGATTTATCACGATGCTGAGCAGAAAACTGATTGCATTTTGTGGATGTCACAAAGTTTTCCAAGTCTTTTATTTGTTCATAGCATTATATGTTTATTTCCATTTTCTGATAGTCAACCTTACTGGAAGCATGAAATCTGAGAGGAGAAAAGCCAAATCACATACCACTCCTCTTGAAAATGACAGCATGTCATTTACAAAGAGTTGCTTTCTTATTTCATCAATGGAGAAATGAACCCAATCATCAACTGTAACTTAGTTCTTTTCTCTTTTACAGCAAAATTGCCTTTGACTAATTATTTCAGCTATGGAAGTTCATCAAAGCCGCATTCAATGATATTGCTATTGAGGGATGAAGGAAAACGGAGCCACATCAAAGATGAAGGCGAAGATGAAGGCAAGACGAAGGCACAAGGTGACTAACTTGACTTATTTCTGAATTCATTGGCTTCTAGAAACCTAGGGATTCTGAGAAATTTGAAGGAAGTGGGGAACTTGCTATGGTCTGGAGTTTTACATTTTTACACTAGGGGGTGGTAACAAGAGCACAGAAAAACAGAACTGCATTTTTCCCCTTTCCTGTTCCTGGTACAGATACAAGAGCACAAATCCAAGAGCACATTCTCATCCCCCTGCCAAGTTGGCCAGTTGCTGGCCAGTTGATGACCAGTTGATGAGATATAGATCAGTGGTCATGGGTTTTTGATCATAGGGTTATTTCTCTAGAGAAAAAGAAAGCCATTTGACCAAGTTCAGAAAGTTTCTAGAAGCATAAGAAAATGCTTATCAGTTGAGTTATGATGCCACAAAAATGCCCACTTTCAGGGTTGAAGTCCCAGAGGAAAGATCTCTTTATCAGAAAATGTGGGTACCCCATGAGGTACTTAAAATAGGGGCCACCCAAGCTCCTTAAATGATGAGCCTAATAAGAGACTTGGAGTCGGTCTGTCTTTTCTATGGGAATTGGTGAGACTCTTGAGAAGACGAGACCATGGAAAATCGAGGCTGGATCCCAGCAGATATAATCAGGTTGGAGAATAGAGCCCCTCCTACCAGCACCTGTCAGGGCAGCACAAGCAGTATCTTTGTGCAAATAGCAAAAAATGAAAAGGCAGCCTCTCGGTGACAAAGCTGCAAGGAGACACATCTTTGTCATGTAGACAGCCCCTTACGGGAGGCCCAGCCCCTCAGCCTCTTGGTGCATTTATGCACTGCACAAAATGCATAAGCCCATGGGACAGCCTCACACACAATGTGCTATGTGAGTGGGAGGTTACTGACTGCACCCCATACTAAGAAACAAGAGTAAACCTGGAAGGATGCAATCTTGCAGGTATGCGTCAGAGATTTTGTTAGAGCTAATACATAAAACACTGATGGCTGGAGCAGCAATCTGGGGAATTAGCCCTTCCATCTGGTCAGACAGTAGATGACAGCATTGTTTTGCATCCCAAACAACTGTCAGTTGTAAAGGATGCAAAAGCCCAGAACCAGAAAGGTTTTAGAAGCAGAAAGGATCCTACCCATGCCTGAAAACGAAATCATCGCTGGCCTGGAAGAGATTCTGGAATAGATGGAGGTCATCCAGCCACAGGAGAAACTGTGAAATCCACGGGTGTCCTGGCTGCCACAGCTCCTACAGGGACCGATGAAAGGGGTAGCCTTACCCATTGTGGGGGTCCACTGCAGCAGTGTCCCTGACAGATGGACCTCAAAAAGGGAGATTTTTGACATAGCACAGGGAAGAGTGGAGAAAGTTATTTCAATACTGGGAATCAGTCACGTCTGGGCATATGGGGGAAATTGGAAAGCATTATCAATTTATATTTGCATGATTCCAAGGAAAGAGATTTATTTAGGGAAACAGCTGGACCCCAATCGTGCCACTTGCTAGAGAAGATTAGTTCTGAAACAGAGTGATGATCCCCATTGCATTTTATCAGCCCTTTAGAGCTACACAGCCGCCTATGTGAGTTCAAAGCCAGAGAGCAGGAGGAAGAGAGTTGGTGGCACTATCAGTGGAGCCTGTGGGGACTGCCATGAAATTATAAAACATAAACACTTTGGGGCTCCTTTACAGGCTGTTTTATAAAAGAAGCTATGTTCCTGTGCTTTCTAGAAATCCCTGGCAGTTAGGATGCTCACAGGTTTGTGGAAGTACAGGTTTTTGGTGCCTTTGGCTGATGTCCCAAAGTTGCCAAAGGAGCTATATGTAACATAAGTGACCACAAGCCTGGGTACTTAGTGGGACGAGCAGAAGCAGGAAAACCCGGAGAAGCAGCCTGGGGTAAAAGAGGAGATGACCCGAAAGCAACATGGTAAAGAATGGATGTATCTGTGACCATTTGTGAGCCACCCCCTGGAATCCTCAGAGATGACTAGGTGGGAAATTGAGTTTAGAGAGGTCTGGGCTCCAGCATCCTGAAACAGTGAGAGCCAGCAATACCTGGGTGGTTATAAAATTTAATTTCTGGGAAAACACATGTATTCTGACATTCGGGAGAGTATTAAAAACTAAGATCATACCCGTAATCAGAAATGCTTTTCAATATCCCCCCTGTGGAATATTGCTTACCTTTCTTGAGCTAAATTTGTAAAAATACAGACTATTTAAACAAAAGTACACCATTCCTTCCCCACCATGCTCAGGTCTCACTTGTCATAGGCCTCAGCCAGCCCCTGAATATACCAAGCTTACTTTTCCTTAAAGTTTCCATGTTTACTGATCCCTCTTTCTGGAATATTCTCACTGAAAGCTTTGCAAATTTCCTCCTTGTCATTCAAATCTCAGCATAATGCCTCTTTCTTGGAGAGGCTTTCTCTGACTATACAATTTCTTTAGCCCACCTCTCCACCCCCGCTCTTTCATATTGTGTAGTTTTGTGTTTCTATGACATTTACCATTAGCTGAAATTATCTTGTTTGATTCCTTTCTTTTCCTTTTAGTTACTCATCCATTGCCACTCTACCTCCAATAAAATATAAGTAATGAAAAAAGCCAGGGCATTTTTCTATCCTTTCCCAACTGTATTCCCTAGCATATTACCCCTGATACATCATAAGTGCACCTTAGAAATTAATTTAGTCAATTAATTTTAAGCATTCATTGTAAACTTGTCTGCAGTTGGGTAATTACTCACAATTGGTCAACATTAAAAAAAAAAAAAAAAAAAGAAAGAAAGAAAGAAACACCACACAGTCTCCAGTGCCTTTACCTTTGTCATTCTCCAGGTAAATGAGAACCAGGAGAACTTCTGTCTCACATTTGGCATGCAATCTTGATTTGTTTGTATATGTTGACAGATCATTTTCCAATTCATGCCTCTAACATTTTTTGTTCACTGACACTTTGCACATATCGATACTTCTGCATTCATTTTACCAGAACATGAGCTGTCTCTGTGTGCTGATTTTGCCTCTTCTAACCCAGCACTGTTAAGACAACACATCACTAATGAGAATGTGTGACCTCTCTACAATGCATATAACCTTTCACTCCATTAGCAGCACTAGACCATCTGTATACTTCACAGAAACTCTGATGCTCAAAACTGCCTGCTTTAAAAATATTTGTAACCAGAGTCTCCTGTTTCAAATAGAATTCAAGTCCCTCTCTTGTATTTTAGTGACTTTGCATACCCACTGGGATTATGTATGATGCTTTCCAAGTCCTGTTAGGTGACTACTTTGACACCAACTGAGCTTCTAAGACACACTGCTGAATCATCTTCATTGGAAAGTTTCAAGAATAGAACAGGTAACTGCTCGTGTTAGATGAGATGTCACAGCAGTTCAAATCCAGGGACAGAAACCAATTCACCCCTTGAAATGTGTTCTAGCAAGGTGATTTTTCTACCTCTGTATAATAGTGTTCCAAAACTGTCAAGATTTGCTCTTAACAAACAAAATTATCTTGGTGGGGGGAGCTATATTAATCACTATCGGGTTTATATATATATATAAATAATTTTTTCCTTGGGGCTATAGCAGAATGACTATTAATTTTGAAGTTCCCTCCCTCTCCCCGCTGCCTCCTACCCCCACCCCTCAATTTTGAAGTAATTTTTAAGATCAAAAAGATACCAATGACTGTGCAATTTTCCTGATGTTTGACACTTTTGAATTTTTTTGCTGTTTTCCCTTTTTTATGTAAATCCGCCCCTGGTAACTAGTGTGGGGGATTTCTGAAATTCATTTACTGCCATTTTGCTGTATTGTCCAACAGATTGTTTCTAGTACCTTCTGATGTGTGGCAGCTGGTTTTAACAATTCCAAGTGTACCATATGAAAGTAATCAAAGACATTAACACACTAGTGTCTGCAGTTCTGGAGGTATTTCCTGAATGTGGTACTGCTCGGCCATGCAAAGTTATAAGTAAACTACTTTTTAAATTTTAAACCACACTAAAGTGATCTCTAAATATGTAGAATCATCACATGTTTATGTTTGTAGATCCCTGTATTCATGGACATAGCTCTCTACATGGGCTTCCCTGCCTGTTTCCTAAACATAAGCTACTAAAATCAGCATGCAAGTGCCACTTTTATAGAGCATACAATACATAACACATTAATCTGTGCAAAATGATCTCTTAGATTCCCAAAGGAGGAAATAGTTAAAGTTTAGTGTTTTCTCTGATAAAGTGTGCCCTGGGTAGGGTAGTAATGGCTAACTACATAACATCCTAATATAAGCAGTTATTGAGAAGTGTTTCACATAGAGTATTTTATTATAGTAAGATTGCATTGTACTTAAAGTAAATATCCCTGGATCCCCTCCAAAGCTAAAAGAATGTAGTTATGTTACAGAATCTGCTCATTCAGCAATTGTGTCTTATAATAAGTTAGGAAATTGGGGGGGGGGGAGTTGCTTTGTTTATCACAAAAGGTGTAGAGGTACAATAACCTGAAGAAAGTATACTTTCAGAGTGCTGTTGTCAATAAAGTAGTGTGTTGTGAAATCTTGATGGAAGACACAGTTAAAAAGCACGTTTCATTGCCTTGCTGATTGCCAAATCACGTATGTCATATAAGCAAGGTATCCAAGGATGAAGCTTAAAAATGAAGTTCCAGATGTGGCAGATGCTGGAATAAGTCATATTTTAAGATATAAGTTTAGCTTATCACATATGCAGTTTCATAACACTTTGGCTGTGTTTATCAAAAAAATATAAACTCTTTCAATATGGCTGTATATTCCAGAATTTCAGTGGACATAAATGTTAAAGATATAGATACAGATTTAGAGAGAACACCTAACATTCCATTTCCACATGTCAGCTTCACTTTACTTGTAGATAAAGTATTCTTCAGGAATATGCTTTATGTAAGGGGCTGTAGGACCCTAAGGTAGCAGTCAAGATCTTGCATTTATTTGCGATTCCATTTCTCCCCCATGACCAATGCTGACAGAGCCCCAGCATAGCTGACCTGTGTAGAACTCTCACTCTTAATTTAAAAAGTGACACCAAAAGCTTTTAAGGATTCCCCAAATGCTATGATAAGGTAGAGGGTAAATATCAGAGCTGGAGCCCATCTTTGGGGAATAGCTAAAATTTGAAGGTAGCATTTTTGTACTGCTTCATTCATTGCCTACCTTTGGTCTCCCACAGGCCTTCACTAGGCCCTAGGTCACATCTAGCTTTAACTCCTTGCTGAATCTCTTTGGAACATCAAACACCACACTAGTATATTTTTCCAATCAGAGTGGGGAAAGAAGTTAATAAACTTTCAATTCTATAATTTCTGCCTCTCTTTTGAATTCAATTGTCTGTTTTGTTTTGTTTTTTCTTGTTACCAAAACATTGTCTTACTGTTTTATGTCTTTACCTAGGTAAGTACAGAGAAACCAGGAAAGATAGTGTCCCTCTCCACACCCTGAAAACCTTAAATATTTTCAGTCTTCAATGGAATCTGCATTGAGCATTTATCCCCAATAAATGGTAATACCACAGATCTCTTTTTAATCGAGACATACCCCCGCCTTTATTCTTGCACATAAATATAGTCTACTCTCAGATCAAGATGAATTGACTGATAGACAAATAGATGTTGCTTTGAAAAGGAAGAGTTCAGGATTGTCATACAACATAGAGTACTTGCCTTCTTATTTCTGAGCCTTAAATTTGCCTGTTTTTCTGAAGCAAAGATAATTAGAAACAGTTCCTGAAACGTTGCCATTTGGATCAGCTACTTTAATTTATTTCACATACTCTTTTGAGGATACTTAGCATGTGCAAGGTACTATGCAACATAGAAGAGACACAAAATATGAAGAAATAAAGCATCCAGTCTTCCAAGAGCTCGCCATCCAGCTGGCACACTGGTCATGTCATAGAAGAGACTTTCAGCAGACAGAGCAAAGGCCCTGAGGTAGAGACTTCCTAAGTAAGTACCACATACTTAGAAATCAAGAAGTTGATTTGTTTGGCTTAAGATTAATCTGCAAAGAGAAATAAAATGGGAGGAGGGAAGAGGGGCTCAGAATGGGAATGAGGCAAAAAAGAAAAGCTTGATCCAGATTGTGTGGCTTTGAATGCCAAGTATTCAGTGTTTGGATACTGCCCCTGAAGTGAGAGAGAGTCCCTGAAGACCTTAGAGGGACAGTAACATATTATGAGCATCTGTCTCTTTTCTCTATAGAGTGAGGAAAAGGTCTTCTGTTTGAAAATTCAGAAGCCACACAGGAGATCTTTAATAGCATCACCAACATCATCCATAGTCACAAAATAGGAAAGGTCTGTTTTGGTGTGGCCCCCATCCCATCCCACCACGAGCACTCTTCCAGCTGTTGCATTCCCCTATATCTATCTCCCATCCCAATTCCACCATTAAACATTCTGATGGAAGTAAAAGACAGGGTATTATATGAATTAATGTTCAGATAACTGGAAGATTCCCTTTGGGTGTGAGTTATGAGGGGCATATTGAAATTTACACCCCTCACATTCCCCCCCCCCTCCTCAATGCAAACTCCATATGATTATTTATCCATGAAATTCCTAGGGAACAGAACTCTTTTAGTGCCATGTTGGAGTTAAAATCACAAATAGCCAAGGGAGATAAAACCTGGAACTAGATTTATATTAGGATGTAAATGACCAATAGTGTTGAACAGTGTATCCATCAGGTTCCCAGCAGGAAATAGATGGCACGCCCAAATTAGGATCATTCCAGAAGAATTTAATAAAGAAACTATTTACCAGAGTTGTGGGGAAGCAAGAGTTAGTGCAACACCCTGGGCTAATAAAACCACAGCTGTTACCAGTCCTAGACCTAAGAGGGGAGGTGAAGGAGCAGTTACTGGTATGCAAAACAAAAGTGTCATGAAGAGAGAACAGTCATGAAAGGCACTCAGACTTTTCAACAGGTATACAACTGACCTAGGGTGTCTCTGCAGAGAGAACAAAAACCAGGAATAAATTCCCTGATCTCACTTGCATCCCTGCCTTCAGTCTCTCTCCAGGGCTCTCCATTGGCTGAACTCAGCTAGAGCTGGAGGGTATGGGAGTCCTTGATGAAGTTCTTATAAGCCAGCTTTCCTGTGCCAAGTCAGGTGGAAATGAGTGCAGAATAGATTTGGATCATGCATGGCATACACACCAGTAGGAGGGGAGAAGATAAAGAAACTAACAGCAGCAAGCATGGAATACGGATGGGAGATAGTGAAGACGGAAAGATTAAATGTATTCTTCAGGAGAATTGATCTGATTCTTGAATGAACACACACACACCTTTCAGAACTCAAGAAACATGGTGGTGAGACTTCCTGGTTTCTTTTCACCCTTGAAGGGAGAATTATCAGGCACCCCTTATTCCAAAAGATGACCACACTCCTTTAAGTGAAGAAAAGGAACTCACTAAGATACAGCTTCTAATGAGCTCCTAAGGTGTAGACACAATTCACTGTGAAATGCAGTCTTGTTTTACTCATCAGTTAGTAAATACACATGAAGACCAGTTAGTGAGTAGAGCATTTCCCTTCTCATAATACTGACTTTTAGGACATATAAAGTCAGCCTGGGTTGGAAACTCACAAGTTTCTAGAATTTCCCCAATATTCTGCTTCTCTTTTCCACCCTTTGTATTGTTCCCAACTAAGCCTCCAACTCTCTATATCTAAGATTTGGAGATATTCATTCCTAATTCTATCCTTGGAAGATGTTTTGAAACTTTTCCTCTATATATGAGATTTCTTGAAGCATCTACAAGAAGACATTTTCTCTTGCTAACATTGGATGATTCCAGAGCATTATGCTATTCCTACTTGCTCACATCTTTCTCACACACACACACACACACCCCACCAACACCATATACCACACATTATACACCCACACCCACCTCTTCCCCAAAAAGAGTGAAAGGGGCAAAAGAAACCTGAAACGTATTTTGTCACACTAACTTGCAGGAACTATTCTTTCTACCTGTAACTGGACAACGGGCTCCTTGATTGATCTGACTGGTTTCATAAAATAGATTCATGTTTCTTTTATGGAACTGGCTTATCTTTTTGTTTCTTAAGATTTATTTGGCTATCTATAGCTACATAAAAGTATGCCAAAATTGGTGGTTTGAACCAGCAAAGTATTAACTTTCACAAATGTATGGATTGGCTGTCTGTGTGTCTCTTCCTTGAGATTTTTCACACCACATGAAGACTCCACTGGGTCCTTCTCCCAATCCGCTGTATGTCGGTGCTGATGCCTAGAACCCCTGTCTACTTCTCTGTGTGGCTTTTATTTCTTGCAGACTGGCAGGTTCTTAAAAGAAATGCCTGACTAAACCTTCTAAGATATCTAGGTATAGACTGACAACCTCTTATAACCTAATGTCAGAATTTCCAGCTTTGTCTTTCTCCCTCAAACCTGTCCCTAAGATGCCTCAAATTCAAGAGGGAAAAATTAGATTCTGCTGCCCAGTGAATGTGAAGCATAGCATGCTCCTACAGAGAGGAAAGGAATTGATTATGAACATGTTGGGAAACCAACACAATATATTATCTCTTCTTTTGTATTTTCTTAATGAAACTTTAATAATACATTTGTGCTATCATTATACAGCAATCTGTTTAATATAGTGGAAAAGAACACTGAATTCAGAGTGAGACAGTCAAGCCAACAGTCCCAACCAGGGGCAACACCCAGCCAAAGCAGCAGTTGGGCACGAGGTGCCTAAGAATCCATGACTGGCTCTTGGACTCAGGCATTTCCTTGTCTTCCAATCCTAGCTCCACATGACTCAGAGTTGAAAAACTAATCTGTAGTTGTTTCATATCCATTTTAGCACTCCACCCCCTCATAGATTAGGGGAAGGAAACTGAGTTCACACTGTTACCTCAAGAATTCAGCAGTGATTGGAATAGGGACAGACCAAATGCCCCTCCTCAGCCCAAAAGGCTAAGGGATCTATGGGTCTCCCCACTGTCAATGGCCAATCAAAACCCCTCACCTCTCTAAGTGTCATGTGGACTGTACAGACAAATCATGTCATCCCAGGGCTGTCATGTCCTACCTCTATTATCCTAGGTTACTCACTTTCTAATTTTCTCATCTGTAAAATATGAAGAGTAGGTGTTTCAGAGGTGCTGGAGCATCAAGAAAATAAGGTGTGTGCATCAGTGCTGTGAATAACAAAGTCTCAAATACATGCAAAGTATTTTCAAGAGAATTGCCTAGATCAGTTCAAACTCTCTCCATACAGGGCCAGCTGTAAATATTTTCAAACTACTCTGTCACAACTACTCCATTCTACTGTGGTAGGAGTGTGAAACCAGACTTATACCAAACAACGAGTGTGGCTGGATTTGGCCTTCAGTTTGAAATTTGCCATCTAGTCTAACTTATGATTTCACCTGGGAAAACAATGACAGGAGAAGTCAGAACAAGTAAACTTTTAATAACATCTTTCTACACACACACATAAACACACACACACACATACACACACAATAGTTCAGACAGTGGACAAGGAAAATTATAAATGTAAAGAAGTGTGAAATACTGTTTGATGCTTATAATTGATACCAGCAAGAGAATAATAAGAGAAAATTTCCTAACAAGTGCCTGGAGCTAGAAAGTGAGAATATAAAACCTACAGGTGAGAAGATCTAATCTGTTTGATAAAGGAGGAGTGATATTTCACTTATTCCAGAGAGGAATTGCCATGACAGTGGATATCTGTACCATTCTCAATATGACCCACCCTGTCAACTTCCAAATCCCTCAGTATGGCTATTTAAATCATGAAAAGTTTAGAGTGAGTGAGATATATAATAAACTACTTAGTATATATCAACTACTAGGGCCTCATACCTGATTTGTTTGGAGTGAAACTTCAGTATCATACCAGGATCTTGGTGAGTAAACGGAAAGAAAATAGTAAAAGAATATGTCCTGAAAACACCTACTTATCATGGGAAGTCCTCTAAAAAAAGGAGTAAAGAATCACTCAGCCAGATGTCCAGAGTACAGGGACCTCAGCTGGAGTTTCTGGCAGAAAAATTGAGCACATCATGATGTGAATAAGAATGATTATAGCAGACTTTAAAAACATGCCAAATAGTTTCATTAAAATGTTAAAATTTTTTAAAAGGTCACTATTTACCCCATTATGTTGATTATGAACTTTTTTTTAAAGAGATGTAAGTTGCAATTTTACAACAACCTTACTGAAGATTTATCCAAATTTAATCTTTCTGGAGTGCAACTCCATTCATAAGTGATAGTTCTTTTTGTAAAAAACTTTCTTATAATACCATATTCTCTGCAACTACTTTTCCAAATAGTTCAGTGGCATTTTTTTTTTAAAGAAGAGGAGTTAGCAATTAACACTGGGTACTTCAAGAAAGAATGTTCATGAGCATAAAAGACTCCAATAATCCTCCTGCATACGCTGACATGTAAATGTGTGTGTTCACTTCTCTGAATGAATAGTGCTAAGAGTGCAGTGGTCAGCTATGTTCTTCACTCCTCACATATCCTGGCATATACTTGGCACATTGTATTTAATTCTTGACTGTAAGATTAGAGTGAGCCACAGCTAATGATGGCTGAAGAAAACATTTCAGGATATTTCTATTTTATAGGAAAGGCACTCAGATTACGAAGAAAGACT
Organism: Uropsilus gracilis; assembly: GCA_004024945.1. NCBI lineage: Eukaryota > Metazoa > Chordata > Mammalia > Eulipotyphla > Talpidae > Uropsilus > Uropsilus gracilis. The sequence goes on from PVHY01001267.1 coordinate 129,830, forward strand.
CCTTACTGGAAAATGGGTGATCTGAATTTGACTTGTATTCTGTTTCAGACTTGGTATGTCTAGATTTCTCAAAGTTTCAACTTCATCTTCTGCAACATGAAAATTTCTATGCTTCATACATCACCTGGTGGGAGAACTGAGAAAAGGTAAGCTGTAAAAGTTTTACAGAGTAGAGGTACAGGTTTTTAAGCTGATATTTGACATACTATAACTATTGTTAGCTATTTTAAAGGTTTTTCAGATTTTACTTAAGATTGAGGCATAAATCTACTTAAAATATGTATATTGTCAACATGTCACTGGTACATATTAAGCAGAATATTGTCTCAATCTTCAGTTTCTTCTCCCAACATCACCACTGTCTACAAACTGATAATGAATGGAATGAAAGCAAACCGCAAGTTGTGCATTGTATAACCGACAGTATTCCTTGCCTCATAGGAGCCTTCCAACCTTTATCCTTCCCTCCTAACAGAACCAAGGTTTTATTCAGATATTCATATATAGATCCACATCCTTTGCCCCCATGTCAAGGAAAAATAATGCAATTCCAAAGTCAATCCTAGTAACCCTGTTCTCTTTGCCAGTGATTGATTATAAGGATAACTCGGATTGTTGGATTATAAGGATAACTAGGATTATTTAATACTGACAATAAGCACTTTGTAGTGCTTACTTAGTGTCAGGCATTTTATAGATCCTTTATGTATTAGATCTAATATAACAGCAACTCTATGAGGTAGGTGGTATGACTACTAGGTTTTATAGCTGAGAAAATTAAAAGCTAGAGAGACTTAACTAGGACTAGAATGAAAACTCAGGTAGTATAACAGGTTGTTCATGCTCACTGTCACTAGGTCATAGCAAGGGGAACATTTCCTAAGGGCCTACAAAAAATGTCTCCTCACTGATTTGGGAGGAAAAAAAAAAAGCCAGACAGATTGTGATCTGTCTCCTGTGCCACATGACTGATGATCGTGTGAGATGTCCAAAATAATGTCAGTCATTTTGTGACAATGGCCATGAGGGCCACTAAACTGGTTCACTGAGGATAGCAGAGTGAAAAGACTAATTCCTGGATCTTTGGTATGTTTTAAAACACTGACTTGACAAACTTTAAAATGTGCTTAGCTCAGCACTTCTTATTACATAAAATAATATATTTTCATCTTTGTTGTTTAAACTATTTTAAACAGAGTCATCTATTACTTGCAGCTAAAAGCATCCCCCTGAACTATCACAGACATGTGATTGTGTATAGTATATCCAACAAATGATTGACTTCCTTCTAAAATAGCAATTTGCTATCACTTGAAATGTGTCGGGGATGCCAAATGGGGATTACACCTTTGCAGAGCAACTTAGATAAATTGACCCAAGCTGTCTTCCAATTCTAAGTTGCTAATTCCATGAAATTCTCTTTTTTTCCCTGTCAAGTAGGAAAACTAAGATGGAAAGTGTTAAAATGCCATTGAACAACTTTCTGAAGGAAAACAAATATTTTGGACATTTAAAAAAAACAGAAATTCGTAAAGTGGTAAGCATATTCTATGGCTCAGTAAAAGAACTGAAATCAACAGTAATTTAGGAATTAAGGATAAGCCAAACTTAATTTGGGGAAACTGCTTCTTCAGATCCATCCTTAAAAATCAGACAAACAGAATTCCTAGTCTCAACACCAACTATCTGTAGACCTGTCTTTATGTTTTATCTCTACCCTTTAGAATTCAAGGCCTCTTTACCAATTTCTCTCAAAATCATTGCTATTTGGCTTCTACTCATCAGCTCACCTCGTCAGTACTCCTTGGGCAGCGGTCACTAATAACTTCCTAACTTGCAAATTCTACAGCTGTTCTGTTGGCCTATCTCATATCTTCATAGCATTGATCTCAACATTCACTTCTCACTCCACTTTTTGTCCTTGTTCTCTGGATCCTTGCTCACCATTTCCCACTTTTGTACACCAGTTTCCCATGAAACTGCATTCTCCTAATCTCCAAACTTTCTTAATGACTTTCTCCTAGGTATGCTTTCTCCTGCATGCTCTGGAGAAGTCAGAGTCATCTTTTCTCCTCAGGCTCACTTGGTTTCCATAGCTCTTGACAATTCAAACCCCAAAACATACCCTTCATTTGTCCCTGATCCATTTCCACCACCCATCTTCAGGTTTTCACTGCCTGCCTTGCAAGTTCCATGCTGACCACTAACATAAGCATGAGTCACAGGTCTAATAACATTTTTACTTTGAATAATTCCTTTGTGAATTGTGTTGTCTTCAGACTACCACTCATTTTTCTTAATATGTTGCTCCAACTGGCCCCATCCTACCTGCAGTCTCAGATCCATCTATTCCCTCCCTGTACACCCAGTTTTATGTAAAATTTCATGCTTTTCTATCTTTGCTGTGCACACTTGCTATTTCTTTGAGTAAATTGTTCTAATCTACCACTCCTCATCCTGGCAAACTTACCATACCCCAAGGTCCAACTCAGATTGTGTATTTTCCCTTATCCTGCCCACTTCTAGGCAGACATTTTGTTTCCCATCTGTTTCTGTAAACATACCTACATCGAAGAATACATGGGAAAAGCAAGAGCTGCCTGGATAATACAATGTATCATCTGACCAGCTCCTTAAAATGCCCTGGGTCTGAGGATATAACCACTGTTGAATGAGTGCATCATTTTCTGGTCACATTTTAATTTGGAACCAGAAAAATTTGGTATTGAATCTACATGTCATTCATTCAGGACGTGAAAAACTATTCTCCTGCAAAGGAACAAACTTACTCAGTCTCAGACTATACCAAAAGGCAAAAATCAATGGAGCAAATATTCAAAGACTTTTTATGAAAAAAAATTATAACCTAGTAATTTTATAAATATTTTTTGTGTGTACATGAATCTCAAAACTCAAGGGCTAAAATAAACCTGCTACCCTTGTTTGCTTTGAATTTTTCAAGACAGGAAGCAAACTGGAATTCAAGTCTTGAAACTTTGAATTGGTAAGGCTTAATGATAATGTAGAATTATTGTTTTGTATCAAAATTAATTACAAATATCAAATTAATTTTAATAAAAAAGCTATTCATGATTTAATAATCTTAACCAGGCTATACAACCATATAAGGCAAAAGCAAAAGATAAAATTATGATTATGATTAATTTTTAATTATGATTATGATTAATTTTTTGATGTTCTGGCCAATGCAATAAGATAAGAAAAATAAATGAAGCATAAATGAAAATATGGTTATCATGTTGACAAAATATTATGTTAAAAACTCAGATAATCATTTAAAATTAATAAAGTTTAGTGAGCTTATTGTATGTGAAATAAGTATGTGTGTTTATTGTACAAATGTAAAAAGTTTGTACTATGTATCAGAAATAATTGATTAGAAAATATAACAGGGAAATAAGTTGTATAAGGAAATGAACTTTGGAGTATAAGTTGTGAAAGAATTGTCCTAATTAAAGGTTATTATTCCCAGAACTAAAGATAACACTAGGCATGCAAAATAAAATAGTGGTAGAAAATCATTAATAAGAGTAAGCAAAAATACATATAATAGCTAAGAAATACATCTCCCCTCCCCCCCAAAAAAGCTATTTCCAGAAGACTATAAACTTTTATGAAGGAGCATATTGACTATAACGGGAGGGAAAAAAAACCATAGGAACTGGAAGACTTAACACTGAAGAAATTTCAATGGCTCCTCAAATAATCCTTAAATGTAGTGAAATCCAATCAACCTCAATATGTTGTTGAGACTTAATGATGGCCTAACTTTCACATACAATTAAAATAAGAAACAAAATATTCTAAGAGATCAGAATCATGAGAGGGGTTTTGCATTGAAATGTCAGAATATGTTTCAAATCTATAACAATCAAAATAATATGGCATTGATGTCATTTGTTAGTACTGAATTTTTTTCTTCTTACTTTGCAGACCACAATCCTGCTCTGTTCAAAGGTATCCTTTTCTCTAAAACTTTCCTGGACCACCTAATCTGAAGTCACTTTCCATAATTTGTCTGTCATTTTTGATCACTGATTCCATATTCTTGGCATATAACAAAATCTGCATACTTCCCACAATTTAAGTTCTAATGTTTTTATTATTTTTTCTTAATCTATTTATAACTGCCAGACAAAAAAAGAGTTGTTTTCAGTACTGTCAATGGCAGAGGATGGTGAGAAATTTCTAATGAAATGATGCCCTTCAAAGTTATGAGGACTAGTAGAAACAACACTTGAAAACTTAGAAATGCAGGTTTACAGATCCTATTCCAAATGTAAGAAGCCAGAAACTATATTTTAACATGGTACTCAGGTGATTTGTGAATACCTTAAATTTTGAGATCTCTCCCAAAGAATTTCATGGAATAAAAATATTTCATAACTTACCGGAAGTAATCACCAGATGCAATCTCGTGCTACAAATACATAAAATTATTCAAACCTTACATTTCATGATAGGCAAAAATTTAATGATACCCAAATTTGTGCTAAAGAAATGTGGGCTCAGAGGATGTAAAAATCTAGTAAGGCAGATCATGGGAGCATGTAAATGGCGGTTATAAAGGCATTTGTTTGTAATTTGGAAAGGATTTGATACCTTGCTATTCTCCTTGGATGATCTCTTTGAAACAATGCTTATTTTACCCTACAAGTTTTTTCCAACTCTAATCTACTAAAAGGTAGCACTGTATCATCATCTGCCAAATTTACATTTTAACCTAATCCCACCTTCAATTCACTATATTCTTAAAACCATTTTTCTCATAGAAGATGTCCCCACTCTGTCAACCTAGGTTCAGTTCCCAGATTATCCACTAGAATGTAAATTCTCTAGCATCAGAATGTATCCTTTTGCACCAAAGAGTAGCCATTCTTCCCTAAAAGAAATGTATGTTTGGGGGTGGGGGGGATACCATGAAAGGAAGAGATGTAAACAGGTAATGTGCATTGGAATCCTATTTTAGGATTATTTACCCTTTCCTTGATAATATGGTAGTCTGGCTTTGTCATTGAAACTTTACAAAGAAATGAAATATGTTGTAAATAACCTTCACTGGGTAGTCTTAGACAGGAAACTTACCCCCTCTATGCCTGTCTCCCCATTTAACAATGAAATTAGACCAGAAGGTTCTTATTATCCTTTGGAATGCTATGAGGATATAGTTACTTTGTTGTAGAATACTGCCATTGCATTATCTCCTTAAACTTTCATCAATATAACATCACTGAGCCAGGTGTGGTGGCGTGCACCTGTAATCCCAGCTACCTGGGAGACTGAGGCTAGGGATCACTTGAGTCCACAGAATCAGGACTACCCCAGGCAACATAGTGAGTGTGTGTGTGTGGGGGGGGAACACTAAAATTTTTTTCTCATCTGGTCTAACAGTAAAATTGAGGCTACTAGACAAGGAGAGGGAAGGTTGAGAGCAGGGTGTGGAGATGGACTGTGGCAAAGAACTATAAGATCATGGGTGTGGTGTGACAATATATACCTGGAGAGGTGTGATCCTTTATCTCTGAATTATGCAGTTTTATAAGCCAATGTTTCCTCAAAAAAAAAAATCCTTTATCTAAGTAACAAATCACTGTAAGATTTATTGCAATTATAAAACAATTCGGACAATTGTAAGATAATAGGTTGTAAATCGATTATTATTAAATTCCAAAATGTTCATGCTTACAGAGCACAATGCCTTGCATTTTAACAGTAAGTATAATTATGCTTCTCTTACTTTGAAAAAAGGCAGATTATTATATATTGTTTGAGAAACTCAAAATAACTGTTGAGATTTTTGGCCAAAATCAAAACAGCCCATGATTTCCTAATTTCCACTTCTTAATTTTACTAAACAGTACACCAGCCCTTTGAATCAGAATTAGAATTGTATTTTAATATGGCAGTTGTTGAATTGGGAGATGTTCAAGTAGGACATGATCACATTTTCTTCAGTAATACAAGAAACATTCATTATTTGGTCTTATTCATGCTCTGACTTGATAGGTGATGTTGTGCTTAACACATACATCTTTCCGACAAATCAGCATTATGCTCTAGGTGACATATGTGAGAGCATGTCCATACATGCATTTGGCATGGATTTGTGGGGAAGGGGAGTAATACGTTCATATTCATTTCCCACCAACTTTGTCCCAGCATTATCTTCCAGACCCTGTGTACGGTCAACTTAAAATCATCTGTGACTGTGGCTAAGTCCACTCAACACCAGACGGTGGGAGCCACAGACTGTCTCCAGGAGCAACCTGAGTCCCCAGACTTCAGAAAGGAACTCTTCTTGTATGTACTTAGAAGAAATCATATTAGCAGAAACAAGTCAAAAAGAAAAAGACAGACACTGAATGGTTTCACTATTATATGGGACATGGGAAAGATAAACAAAAAGCCATGAGGAAAAGTCAAAACAAGCCAACAACCAAATTAAAGTACACAACTTAGGGGGAGGGGGGAACAGGGTGGGAATAGTCAGGGAGGGGGGTGAACCCCAGAGATCACAAAGATGTGAAATGTATATATAAATAAATTATTTAATATAAAAAAGAAAGGAACTCCCTTTTTATTATATAAGATATATATAGAGAGATATATATCGATATATATATATATATATATATATATATATATATATATATATATATATATATAAAATTTCACATCATTGTAATCCCCAGGGATCACCCACCACCTTCCTTCCCTGGCCAAAAAGAAAAAAAAAAAAAAGAGAGGAACTCCTAAACAGGCAGCATGGAATGTGCTAGATTCAGAGCAGTCTGCAACGCTAAGTTCAGTGGCACTGGGTTCAGAGCTGGGTATCCCTTTTCCACTGAAATCTTGATCACCATTTTCTCAGCAGAGCCTGGCTCCGAGCCTTTCTATAGAAAATACATGTATGACTTCCTTGGGAACTCAAAGGAGATATGTTTTGCTTATGTAGGACCTCTTGGACCAGTTTCCCCATATCAGATCTACCTGTGTTCCTCTTGTTACTGCACAAAATGACAATGTACATATAATACATGTATCTGGAATAGGAGACACATGTGCCGCAGAATCAATGTCCCCATAAAATGCCACTGTGAGAGGCTGATTGTCAATCCTAGGGTTGTTGATGCCCCAAACTGAGACTCTCAGCAAGGTGCTTAAAACTTGTTAGACCGGATACCAGGGATTGCCTGTTTCAGCAACTGGTGAGCCTCCTGTAGTAACAAAAATTCTCAGAACAGAATTTCTTGCCCCACGGGGACAAGGTATGACATCATTGGGTTCTTGATGGTAACAGGGCCCAAACTGTCATCAGATGTATCTCCCAGGTCTCTACAGTAGGATTCCCTTGTTTGTTTGATAAAGGTTTCTTTTTTAACTGATACACTCTCTGTATACAGTACTATATTTCTTTTAGGAGTACAGTTTCACCTCTCAATAGATACACACATCATACCACACCCACAGTGAAAGTTTTAATACCATTCATTCACCACTATCAAACTGACCCCTTTGTGGAGCATTATCAGTGCCTTGGTGGTGGGTGTGTTGCCAATCTATACCTCTGATCATATACATATACCTTGACTACCTCAATTAAAACATAATCGATGCTCTCTACCCACTGTTTCAACTCCTTTTCCCCTCCCACTCTGGTAAACACCATTTTGTTGTCAGATCCAAGACTTGCTTTTTTGTATTTTGTTACTCATTTGTTTTGGGGGTTTCCTTCTATAGATAAACTGATCCATCTCAAAATCAAATCTGGTATCACCAAATTTGGTCTGTGGTATGGCATTTGAGGGCACCTTCCCCTGCTGCAGCTCTAAGTTCATTCAGCAAAGGGGGATCACACCATACAAACCCTCTGGTCAGAGTGAAAAGGCTTTAATTTTTTTGTGTTCATATTATTTGTGTAAAACTCCCAACAGTTGTGAGTGAAACCTGAGACTTTTACCCAAGTAGGGGACAGATAAATCAATTTGCTCATGAACCCCCCCACCTTTACAACAGAAGTCATTTGGTTAGAGAGACCAAAGCAACCTGAGACTCACAACACCCTTTCCTAATGGGGTATAAGTGAATCAGGACAATTTTTAATAGGTTAAAATTCTGTCTCTAGCTCTGTCTCTGTCTCTGATTCATTCCTGGATCAGAATGCAGGGAGTGAAGTCTGTCTTCCTTCAGTCTTCCTCCTCACTTCAGGGTCAGATCATCAGCTGCCTGAGGAAACAGTGACTTGGCAAATTCTGCCTCTCCTGCCATGTGCTGGCACAGGGCGTGTGATGAAAGCGGAATGGGGTTGAATTCAGCTCTGTCACAGATGTTGGCCCATCACTGGTCAGCCTCTCTCTCTCCCTCATCACCCACTTCCATTTGCCAGCATTAGCCTGCCGGATCAGTAGGGCACAAAGCTGTGTGAGACCCTCCCCTGAGCTGGACACTGTCATCTGGCCAGATAAACTAACAAACAGGCTAGGAAATCAGCTGGGGCTGGTTGTTCTCAGCCACGTCTGTTACAGCATATGGTCCGTTCACTTGAAATGACAGGCAGAGCTTTGCAGTTGGCTGTGAGATGACCCCACCCAAATACCACGCCTACAGCCGTGCACCGGTGCAGAGAGGGTTTGATGAACTGTTTCAATGTCATGGCCTCAAAATTCACTCCACAGTCCCCAGGATGGCAGACTAGATGGAAATCCTTGAAAGGACCCCATCATTTTATACAAGGAGACACTGAGGCAGAATTAAGTTCCACGCCCCCCATGACCTCGCCATGCCAGTCAGTGCTAACACCAGATTTAGAACCCTGGATCTCTGGCTCCCAAGCCAGCCCTCTTCCAATTCAGGCTGTCGCCACAAGTTCAATTTCACTTCATCTTCAAAATTTGACCCCCCGGAACCTTTCTGGGAAATGGACTTCTCAGCTGAGAGTGGCTTAATGTACTCTTGGAACAAGGAGAGCCACACGCCTCTAAGTGGTTTTGATCAAGTTCACTGATATTTACACCCTGGGATAATCTGCATAAACTCAGTAAATAATGTAAATTCCTACAAAGTGAGTTAACCATGAGCGACATGATTTTTTTTTTGAAAAATCCATGTTATGCAATCACCCTGGCAAAGTTAACAACGCCACGGAGTCCTGAAGGTAACCACTGATTGCAGTCATTGCTATTGACCATTTTAAGTGTGACTATTTTTAAAATACTGTATGGCTCATTAAGCTGTGCTCTGAAAATGAGAAATTTGCTTTAACTGCATTGTTTTGAATTGCTGAGAGAAGAATCTATCAACCACAAGGTGCCCTGCTGCTGAACTCAGCCAAAAAGCTGTTAATAACTCCAGCAGATGTTTCAGCTTTTTAGGCCAATAGACTCCCTCTCTCCCTGCCCTCCCCTTTCCAGAATCTGATGCCAATATGACTGAACTCCAGTTTTTGTGGTTGCTTCTGCCTTGGCCAGCCGTCCTGCTGAGGCCAGAGATATTGGTGCTGTGAAGAATGATTCTTTAAACAACCAGTGGCGACAGAACCTCCGCCCTTTAAGGTCAGAACATTATTGCTTTTACCATCACAAGTCTAAATCTTCAGGGGGGGAGTGAAGGTAGGGACAGTAAATCAGTATTTCTGTTTTGTTGTCTGCTTTCAGTGCCAGTGGTTTTGTTACTCTTTCTGTGGCTTTTCCCAGTGCTAAAAGTCCACTTCTCAGGCTAATCAGAGCGCTAAGATAGAGGGCCATGAATACACTAGTGTTCCCAGTGGGGCAGGAGAGAGGATAACATAAGAGGACCTCAACATAAGGGGACCTCAACATGATGCAGTTTTGTGTAGTTTTTGCCTGTTACTGCAAGGCTCAGGATGCCCTGACCTCAGTGGTTCTGCAATATTAGAAGTATGTTATTATAAATATAGCTATATCCCTGTGAGATAGAGAGAATATGAGGGCATTCAGGGCCACCATGGTCCTAGGAGGGGATTTGTCAACATCTCTGGACTGAGAGAAATGTGACATCTTAACTTGAAATTGCATCTATGTTCTGAGGCTTTCTAAATGAGAAGAAATCAGAAAGAGGAGAGGGGAGAAACCCCTCCCCCCCACCCTGCCTCTTCTATGCCCTTATTTTGGAGAGTGCTTTAAGGCACATCAGGGATGATGGGGTGACCAAGAAAGCACAGGTGCACCACATTATGGAACACTGCATTGGCTGGGAACTCATCTGAGCTGCACATCTATACAGATCATCATGCAGAGAATTGCCATTTCAAAGGCAGAAGGAATTGAGAGGCAGAATTAAGTTCATAAATATTTTGTTTCTTTATTTTGATGCAACACAAAGGCAGAATATCTAAGACTCTGTGGAACTCTATTGTCAGTGGCATAATTTGCCAACCATAATAATTCAACCCCAACATCTCCACTCTATGCCATACAAACTATAAAAAGTAAGTACATTTTCCCTGGTGCCACTGCCACCATACTGTTTTCATGTTCACAAGATTGTGTCTTTCTCTTTGCCAGAAGAGCTTGAGATTGTGATACAAGTTTTTTGTATTTTTAAAGGGGTAAAGTAGGTATCCATTGTGACTTGGTCCACACCCTCCCCAGAACCTACACAGAGCACTCAGGAATGCTACTGGGATTTGCATGCATGTCCCAAAGGGGAATCATATTGATCTGTGCCATGGATTCCTACTTTCTTCTCAGACCCAGCATGATGCTGTACACTTGGGACATCAATGGCATCTATATCTTCTAATCCTGGAACTTAAGTAATACAGATTGAAAATTATTCCTTCCTTACGAAATACAACATTCCCGCTGGCAAAGAGACATTTCTGCTTGGATTACTATGATTCCAAAAAGTCTATACCAGAGAACTCCCTGGTAAAACAAAACAAGCAGAGTTGGTGCAATCATAAATAAGAGAAAAATACAAACAGCTCCTACTGAATCAGTGGAGAATATCTCCTCATTATTTAAAAAATTCCATATTAAATTGCACATTTGCATCTCCAGAGGAGTGAAGACACAAAATGAAAAAAAGAGAATTAAAAAGCATGGTTGTTAGTTGAGATGTAAGGACTGCAGGCAGAAACTATTGGTAACAGGCATAAAACTGTGTCCATCCAGGCCATTTATTTCATTAGATCTTGAACTTTACCTGGAATCTCCTATCCCAAGTGATGATTTTCCAGCTACTTTGTTCTTGATTATTTCCAGTTGGGGCAGAATGGACAATAAAGAAGAGATGCTTCTATACTATTTCTATGATGGATGTTCACCACCAAAATAACTTCACCATCTGATGTATTTCACAGTTTTAAGTTAAAACAGACCTACTATAATATGCTTGTACATCTGGCTCAGGTGCTTCATTTGCCATATGTTTGTGAAATAATCCAAGGAGATGTTACAATCGTATGTTCCTCTTGGGACCTGAATAAAATGTGCCCACAAAGAGTTACCTAATTATTCATTCCTGCCAACAACAACCTAGCCTAATAATAAGGGGGTGCTAAAATGAGACAATAGTGCTTTCAATCTTCAGAGATGTCAGTGCCACTTATTGTTTCAAAAACAGAGTCTTTTGCATTTTTTTAAATAAGTAAAAGATCCTTGGCCTTTAAAGCAAACAAAATTCTCTGCAGGCGATATACTTGATATTCAGTGAGGGGGGGGCGGCAGATTCTGCAGTACTGATCCAGGTCACTGCTCCCTGAAGCTCACTGGCTGAAAGCCCACAACACTAGAAATTAGTGACCCCCAAGTTGTTAGTTCCTAAGAAATGACACTCTGTTAATGCTACACATTTATGGAGAACTTTATAACTGGAAAATTACTTTCATATCTGTTCCTACATTAACTACTTCTAACAATCCTGTGAAGCAGATAAAAAAGGGCATACCTTATTTAGCCTCACCAGTTGTAATACTGATCTTTTATAGCACTAATTAGCCAAAAGTGTGAGCATCTTTTTTAAAAATTCAAAATTTTTTGGACTTAACCAATAAGCAGCAGTTACCATAAAGCATGATTCTCACTTTGAGCCATTGACAATCTGGTTATTTCCTTTCTTCTTCTCTGCTATTTGCATCCATTTATCCCATGCTTGATTCTCTCTCTCTCCCCTCCCCTTTGCCTCTCATACTTTTGATTCAACATGAATAATTTGCTTTTCTTTCAAAGGTCAAAAACAGGAGGGAAGTTAGTTTAATAACTATAATACAGGCCAACATGAAAATACAAACCTTGATTAAGGTCTAGACCAAGTTAAAATTCTTATGGATAAAATCATGTTCTAAGTCTAGATTTATCCACCATTAAATCAATTGAAAGAATGTGGCAAGGATGAACATATCAGTTTGAAAGTGGGCGACCTGAAGAAGACTTTTTAACTTAATTTAAAACACATACAGGCCTGCTTCTCTCTCTAGAGCAGGCCACTAGCAGTTTTTTTGTAATTACCTTTAACTTTAACTGGATACACTTATCTTCCAGCTTTTTTTTTTACAAAGCAGACTGCAAACTATTTATTAGCATTTACACTGTACCTGCTTACTATTGATATGCAAAGGCCAGCCCCCTTAATAGTGTAATCATTATATATTGACTGAAGTTACAAATAATATGAATGGTATCTCCATAAGGATTAGAATAGATGACTCTATATATCCAGTTTAAATTAGAAGTTTTGTTTTTTTTTTTTCCTGGAGTAAAACCTCAGAATGAATAATATACAAATGATGAGAAACAGAAAAGATAAAAGATTTGCTTTGGCTTACCCAGTTATATATGGGTATCAGCGCCAGGTTCATCTGTCTCCAAGGTACTCATATAAAATAACAAGTAACTAACTATAAGTCATCCTACATTTCTAGTAAATCTATATAGTTTTTGACTGCTCTGTGTGTGTGCGTGTGCGTGTGTGTGTGTGTGTGTGTGTGTGTTGAAAGAGAGAGAATCTGTGATAGTTATTTGAGGAAGTATTCATTCATTCACTTATTGGGTTGATAGAAACTAAAGTGAAGGTTCATAGAAAAGGATGATAAAGTTTGGAAAACTAAACTCTATAAAGTCATTCCTGTGCCTATACACTGAGACCAGGTAGAACTAATTTAAAGGAGTCTGTGTTCCCTTGATCTTGAATCCCAGGTGAGCAATCAGAATATCTCCCAAAGGAGAATATCTTAGCAGAGTACACACACACAGAGCTCAACTCCTCCCAACACCTACTTTAGCAATTCATAGGAATAGTTGGATTCTATTGATCAGGAGACTAAGCAGAATCACAATCATGATTTGGAGTTCTTAAAAATGTAGACATGTCCCAGTAGTGGTTTGGAAGACACATTTTATTACTGCAGAAATTATGTCTCAGAAGTTATCTGTGAAATCAAGTGGGCATTCTTGATCTTAATCTAGGCAGGGTATGCTTTGAGATTCCCTAGACAAATATTTTCCCACTCATTGCATGGTACACTTTTTGAAATGTATACATCTCCTCCAGCCACTAAATATTTATTGGGTACCTAGGAATACACCACATGTTGAGAATTCAAGGTCCTGTTCTCAAGGCATTTAAACAACTGCAGAATCACTTACAAATGAGCAATAAAGTGATATTTATTAAATTTAAATTGAATGATTCAGAATACTGAGTGGCAGATTAGGGTAACACATTTAAATTTGTCCTGCAAAGTTCCCCAGAGGAGGAAGAAACTTCAACAGGTATTATTCAAGCAGACTAAAGATTTTAAATTTATTCTGTGAGTCATGAGATCAGTCATCAGTTTTAAGCAAAGGAGGGACATAATCCAATTTTTGCATTTGAACTCTGAGCCTGTTATGCAAAGGGAATTGGGAAAGGGGATTCCTCAAGGCTGGGCAAGTGTCAAGGATTGTGTTGCAGTAATTGAAGGAGTTGAGTGAAATAGTGACCCCATTCAATATGAGAGATATATACAGAAAGGAATAGGTTAATACTTTATGATGTTTGGAATGGGAGAGTCAAAGGCTTCCAGACTTTTGGCTTGGGAAACTAGGGAAAGGGCCCCATTATATACTAAACTAAAGGCTATCCGTAGGAAAGCAACTTTTGTGGAGTAACTGGTACAGGCTCAGAAGCTGAGATGTTTAATTCTAGTTATACTTAGTCTGTGTAATTGGTAGGTTGTCCAGGTGAAGCTAATAAGAAATCAACTGGAGCGCTGTGGGACTATGGGCTCAGGGTAGAGGTTTAAATGTAAATTAGAACAAGCTCTCCCTCCCCCAAGTGATAGGAGTAGAAAAAGAAGGTACTGATATTTAAAAAGAGGGCAGAGAAATAAAAGCCAATCAAGACACAAGAAAAGGAGCAGCTAGTGCTGAAGTCAGCCAGTAAGAGAGACATGTCATGGAAGGTGAAATCAAAATTCCAAAAACCAGAGACTAATCAGCAGGATAAGTCATGTAAAATGAGAACTAAAAACATTTATTCCGCTGGATTAGACATGAAGCAGGACAGGCTCAACACAGTGACATGAGTACAACCAAATCAGAACAGGTTAGAAAGTGGGTAGGTGAGCTGGGATCAGAGAGTAAGTCTAGGTTGCATTTTGTATAAGAATAGCTAACAAAGAAAGAAGCATGGGGGTGCATTAAGTGACCTTCATTTCTTGTTTCTTAAATGAGAAGGATAAATATGTTTTTACACTGAAAAGAATTACCAGTGAAGCACTGAAAGTGAAAAAAAGGCATTATTAGTAAAGCAGATTTCCTAAGGAGGCAAGTAGCATGACGTCCACAGCACCCAGAGATGGCATGTCTTCTGATAGGAAGATAGTCTTTTGTTGAAGATGAAGATAAGGATAGGATGGGCACAAATGTTAGTGGGTTTCTGAGCACATGGGTGGGAACATGAAAAAAGTCACTCTTGCTAACTGCTAACCCCTGACTTGGAAGCAAGGCCATTCCAAAAAGAAGACTGAAAACTTGAGGACTGGTAAAGGTTTGGAATAGCAGAGAAGGAAAGTGGGAGAAACACGTGTAATAGGAATGCCATCTAACAGTGAAGGCACAACTGAGATTAGTTTCACTGCAGATTTATGGTCTCCATTCTGTATGGTTGTGATTTTTCTTTTTCCTCCAGCAGAGGACTGTTCAAGGAATGTTTACAACTAAGGAGGCTCCATGGAGGATTGCTTGAAGGACATGAAGTCCATCCATCTCTGCAGATAGTTTAGATTATATCTCAAGATCAAGGTAAACCATCCAAACTAAATACTTGAACTGTATTATTTTGGCCCCTTTTACTTTTACTAAATTGCATTTTGGCATTGGGCCTCAGCTTGCGGGGAGAAGAACCCAATGAGAAACAGCCCCAAGGCTGTTAGTATTGTTAGCATTGTGGGGAGTATTGGAAAGAGAACCAGCCTCTGAACTATTCCTGTTCCACTTGTGAGAGCATGAAGAGCTATTGCCCTAAAACCCAAATGCTAGCAAACAATTGACTTTTCATGAAGAGCTACATGTGTGTCTGATATCAAGCTAGAATGGGTCAGGGTATGAGCCACTTAGGTTCAAATTCCGAATCTATCACCTATTGGCTCTTCACCTCATGCCACTTCTCTGGGCTTCAATTTCCTCAACTATGAAATAATGAAAATAATTTTACCTATTTCATAAGGCTACTTTGAGGGTTAAATAAGCATTTAACGTAAAGGAGCCTAAGTCCTCAATACAAATTAGCCATTGTTACTGCTGTGTTCTTTTCTTAAGACTGCTCTTTATATACAAGAAACTAAAGGTGAGTGGATGGCTGCATGGGACAGCCATCTGCCAGCCTGAAGGGCCGAGGCATGGTGAGGCCAAGCCCCAAAGGGGCTTGAGACTGTGCCTGCCCAGACATCTGGGCCCTGCCTCCATGTACGGAGGACCCATCATGGGGTCAAGGTGGGGCCTTGAGCCCTGTCCACCAGAAGGCAGCCACAGGGCTGCTTGCATGCCCAGGGAAATGGGTTGTTGGGGCCCCTTTGCCAATGGGGAACCAAGGCAGTGAGGAACTCTGGGTAGGCCCCCTGTGCCATAGAGCCTGGGAGGGGGTTCCAGGTGGGGTTTTAACCCTACCCACCAGCGAATGGTTGCATGGAGCAGCCATTTGCCAGCCCAAGGGGCTGAGGTATGGTTTGGCGAAGCCCCTACCCTAAAGACATTCAGGCCCTGCCCCCACCATGGGGTGGGGAGGCCGCAGGATGCCCCTTCTGTTTCATTCTCACTCCAGCTCATCTTCAGGAGGAAGAAGAAGAACACAATACAAACACCATCATAGAATGAGTGAGGGACCAGGTAAACGTCCAGCCCACACATCTGAGCAGGATATAATAGATGGAATAGCGAGAGAAATAGTGCATGCAGGACTGGAAAAGTAACTA
Organism: Uropsilus gracilis; assembly: GCA_004024945.1. Taxonomy (NCBI): domain Eukaryota; kingdom Metazoa; phylum Chordata; class Mammalia; order Eulipotyphla; family Talpidae; genus Uropsilus; species Uropsilus gracilis. The sequence continues at coordinate 146,265 of PVHY01001267.1, forward strand.
CAGAGACAAGATGTATGTAACTACAGAGACATGAATCCACACCTATGAGCTCACCAGGATGGGAGGAGCCAAAATCTCATTTCTGAGACAACATCTAAGAGAGCCATTTGCCCCTCCCCACTCCACAGGAGAGGAAGACCACAGAGTTGGGACACCGGCCCCACAGCAAAGCTATAAACTGAGGGAGAGGAGATGGTCTACAACAGCCATTCGAAGATTCCTGTACCACAGAGAAACTTTTTCACTGGCACTGCCTGGGGGTGAGGCCCCCTAAACCAAATGCCAGAACTATAAGATAAAGAAGCAGCAAAGCAACACAGAGAAGGGAGTGGAGAAGACAGTCAGCAATGAGAAAACATTGACTGATCACAAATAAATATAGACTGGTTGCCCAATGCAAGGTTAAGACTGAAAACCTGCTAGCACAGCTTGCCTTGTCCCAAGAATACAGTCCCTTACCTAGCAAAAGAACACTGTCACAGGAAAAAAGAGACTAAGGGACTTAACATAGATTAACAAACAACAAAGAGAGAGGAGTCAGAGGGAGGAGGAGTTATCCCAACAACCATTTATCCAAGAATAAAAATAGGGGGAACCATGTGTGCCCTGATCAGCACACGCCCGCAGCTACCAGCATACCTTGGCTGGCAGCTGCATCCATTCAGCACCCACCAGACATCCTCTGACATTGAGTTGGCAGGTAAGAGGACCTCAGGGACTAGCCCAGGAACCCCAGACCAAACCAGCAGGTGGGCAAGACTGGATCCACCCAGATATAGTCGGGGACGGGGGGTGTCAGGATACCCTTGCTGTTTCACTCTCACTCCACTTAGTCCTCAGGAGGAATATGAAGACCACAAGCACTGCATACAGTGACTTAGAATGGGTGAGAGACCAGATTAAGATCCTCCCCATACATGTAGGTGGGAAACAGAAGAAGGAACATCAAGAAAGACAATACATACTGGATTGGAGAAACAACCATGGTAAAGACCTATCACAGAATTGCACCTACGGCCTCACCAGGAATGGATGAATCAAAACCCCATTTTGGGATATGCCACCCAAGAAAACAAGGTGCCCTCCTCAAGTCTTGGAAGAAGAGAGCCTCAGAGTCAGGGTATCAGCCTCACAGCAAATTTGCAAACTGAGGGAGAGGAGATGACCTGCAAAGCCCATCACTGGACACCTGCCCACATCGAGAAACTTCTTTACTGACAATGGTTGGGGGGAAAAGGACCCCTAAGCCAGAGGACAGAGATATGGGGCGCAGAGGCAGCAGATTGGCAAGGTGATTGGACTAGAAAGGGCAGTCAGCAACAAGAAGACATTGAGAAACCTCAAATGAACATGAACTGGCTGCCCAATGCAAAGCTAAGACTACAGACCTTCAAGCATGTGTCCCAGAAACACAGTCCTTCACCCGGCAAGAGACAGCCACAGAAAGGAAGAGACCAATGGACTCAACATAAATCAACAAACAACAAGAGAGGAGTCTGAGTGAACACAAGGGGGTGTCGGGGGAGGGGGAGGTGTCCCAGCAACCATTTACATATGTAAGAATTAAAAAATAAAGAAAACATTTTAAAAAATAAATAAATAAAAAACCCACAAGAAACTAAAGGTGGCCTCATATCAAGCACCAACAAAAAAAATTATTCTATTTTTCATCCTTATTTAGAAAAGGTTACAAAGATGGTAAAAAGGAAAGGGCTTGGGTATCTAGAAATCCAAGTTTCCTTGAAGTTCACTTCCCCTGATGTTTACTTTCCTTACTGTCATTCTTGATCAGCCTCTAGAGTGACTTAGCTGAAGTCATTATTCTCTCATTGTAAATAAATAATATGTTACTTGACCTACAGAGAAAAATGGATTATTGCTGTTTGAGAAACAGTCCAGTTTTGTGGTGGGATGAGGGTTGGATTAGGTAACAGAGGGTCTGAATTTGGCTGCCAGCTGTGCTACTTAACAACTCTTCACCCCTGCAACTCTGGCCTCCGTTCTTTTATCTATTCAGCATAGGTAACAATATTGACATACAGCTGTGAGAAATAGAGAAGGTGCAAAAATGAGTTGGAGCTGCATCTAGTACAAGAGCATCTTGCCATTCAACCTTGGAAAAACTGTAACAAAAAATGCAGTCTTCTTAAGTATATTTAGAGGTAACTTGAACATTTTTATCTAACTTAATTATGTGAAATACCTATGTTAGTCATTTTGAAGGATTTAGTCAAATGGCAAAACAAAAAGTTTTTTTTTAATTCCTCAAAGAATATCTAAGAAATTTCATCTTAGTATCTGATCCCTTTGGCCTATAGTGTCATCAGAGACACAAGCAAAATATCCCAGATTCTATCCTTTGCTTTCTACTGTGCATGTAATCTATAAAACCCATGGTACACAAATTAATCTGTTTGTGAGGTTTTATTTTCTGTGTGTTTTTCTCTTATTGTTGTTGGTTGTTGCTTCATAGATTGGTGAGTATAGGCAGATTGAAAGCAGCTTTCAACGTGTTTATTTAGCTCCAGGCATGTGGATGTGGTATGGTCTACCCCAAGTGTTGCTATCAAAAGGATAATAAAAGGGTTTGGGCCAGTTTTTAAGGTAACGGAGAGTTACTTTCCTGACTCCCTTCTGTCTTTCAGGCCCAAAGTTGAAAACTAAAGGCCTGTATTGATGGGCTACTCCCACTACCAAACATTCCTGAGAAATGAGGACCAAGAAGCTCAAAAAAGCCCAACTACAATGGTTGGTCTTCAAAAGGGCTCATTTATTATATTGCTCAGTGCCCCCACAGAGTTGCTCCAAGCTCATAACTGCCACTGATTTCAAAGAGAGCTCTGAACTTGCATATGCTCCACAAGGTACAGCACAGGATGAGAAATAGGCTGAGTGGCTTGAAGCCATGTTCAGACATTTTTTAATGTTCGTCAATGTCTTTGGCACCATCACTTTCACATAGAAACCTACTTACCTCCTGCCGCAAAGTGTGAAATAAAGCCATTTTTAAGTCTGGGTAGGGGATGGTCTGGAAACTGGGCTAAATCTTAAAACTGCATGAAGATTGAAAATAGGATTCAGGAGCTGAAGATCAATTTCCACTAAACCGTTTCTGAGTTCAGTTGACCATGACTGCCAGGTCAGATATGGTCAGTATCACCTTTGGGTTAAGAAAGTAATGGTGATCTCAAATGACCTGGGGTTGCACCAAAGAACCCTGGATCCAGGAGATCCCCAAATTATGTATAGGGAGGTTAAAAAAAAAAAAAGGAGGAGGAGGAAGAGAGGGAGGGAGAAAGGAAGGGAAAGGGACGGAGTGAGGGAGGGAAGGAGAGAGGGAGGAAGGAAGGAAGGAAGGAAGGAAGGAAGGAAGGAAGGAAGGAAGGAAGGAAGGAAGGAAGGAAGGAAGGAAGGAAGGAAGGAAGGAAGGAAATAAGTTCTATTTCAACTAACACTTGAGAAGGATGCCAGTGGCACAGCACTGGGAGCCTCACATTTGGAATTAGCATTTCCCATTATATTGCTTTGCCTCCAGAGATGCTGTTCCCTGTTGGTCCAGGCGGCTTGTGGGAAACAGATGAGAGAAGTCCACAAAGGCTTTTTCCTTGACCACCTTCACAAGGGTTCGCTCTCTTCCCCATTTCTGCTGCTATGATTTCCTAGTTACCAAGACAAAGAGAAAATGATCCATGATCCCTTAGGGAGTCAAAAGTTACTTTGAATACACCTGGAGGATCATGTAGGTAATTCTGGATGACTGCACGAACTCCTTGTTTATGGAAGGAAATAGAAGGAGTGGGGTGGGGGGGAAAGATGTCCTGGTTATGTTTACTACTTAGTAAATATTCACCCTTGGGAAATGTATTATATTGGATACTACCCTCAATGAGAAATAGAAAGTTGTTTATTGGGGAGACTAAGAGTTAAATAATGAGATACTGGCTGTTGTTTCTGGAAATTTAGAGATGCCTTCTGTAAGTTTGAAACCACAGTCTCTTTTCTAAAGTCTTCAGGAAATTGTTGTTAAATCCTTCAGGAACTTGTTACTATGCACTTACCCATGATAAACCCTTACTCTTTATTATTCCTCCAGCCAGTGCCTGCCAAGCACCTACTAAATGCAGATTCCATTCCACTTGTTGAAACATAGCAGTTGCACAAAGCAGGCCGGAATTCCACCCTCCTTGAGCTTCTACCACGGTAGTGAATACGATGACAACACAATCAAGAAGCCCCTTTCAGTGCCTGAGGTGTTGATGAGTGCCATGGAGAAAATGAGCAGAAAGCACCAGGGTAGAATGGGGGTGCATTTTGAGATAGGATGGGATGATAAAGTAACTGCGTAAAGAATTTTTCTTTGCTTTGCTTTTCAATGGCCTGCCTTCTTTATATTCTGTTAGTTCAAATATTAGTAGAGAATACTCAGAATAACCTGTGAAGTATTTTTAATACTTGAAAGGTAAAGGCAGCTGCTAAAACAACGCGTCCTATTTTCAGGCCTTCATGCTTGTTGGTACTGCCAAGGTCTGACGAGAGTTCCATGGTAAAAGCATTACACTTGTTCTTGTGTTCTACACACAGTGAGAGCTCAACAAATGCTCTTTACCTAAGGGACTTAGTCGTAGATCTGTCCTAAAGGGAATTTTTTTTTTCACAGAAAAGAATTTCTCCTTGTTTTTGTCTCTCTTCTAAGGGTCTGTGACTAGCAATAGCCACACAGGCAGATAACCATCCCAAGTAATATCTGGAAGTTTATCAGTCCACATCTATTCACAATTATATCCCAAAATTTCTGTGTCATCAATGTAAACATCTTTGATTCATCTGTCTTCATTTACTGCTGTTCTTAAATACAGAATGAAAAATACTGATAGATGATTTCCAATCTTTCTATCACATTTCTTGACCTCTGTGTGATGGCTCCTTTCAAAAGCATCCAAAGTGCAAAGAATCTTGGTCTTTAACTCCAAGTCTCATTACCTGGTAGCTAACTGAGCATCTCTGATCTTCCAGTTTTGTTTTGTTTTCTATCTGTAAAATAGATTTCCGCACAGGACTATTTCTGTCCCGAAAACTCTCTGTCCTGAAAATAATGCTGTTCTATCATTTCTCTCCTTCCTTCCTCCTCCTTTTGTTTCTTCAGTATCTAAGTTGCACCAGACTTGGTGAATTCTGATAGGCTTATCTCAACTACACTAAAAATATTAATTCGGACTAAAAAGAACAATGTGGAATAAAAAGGCAAGGAACTCACTAGTTTTATCAGAGAAAATTTCTCAGTAGACTGAATACTGCTGCTACTAAGGGCACTACTTCTACCTGCCATACCAAGAGTTTACAGGCTCTTTTACATGTGTAGTATATCATACAATTCTCTAAACCTTGCTTCTCAAAGGTGGGTCACAGAGCAGCAGCAACAACATCTCTTGGAAGTTGCTAGAAATTGAGAATCTCAGGCTCCATCCCAAACTTACTGAACCTGTCTGCATTTTAACAGCTTCAGCTGCTCTGTGAATACATAGATGTCTAAGAAGCTCTACTCTAAATAGTCCTGAGAGGAAATCTATTTTATGGATAGAAAACAAAATAAAACTGGAAGATCAGAGATGCTTAGTTAGCTAGTAGGTATTAAGACTTGGGGTCAAAGACCAAGACCCTTTACACTACACCATGTCTCCACTTTGGATGCTCTTGGAAGGAGCCATCACATACATTTTTTCAGGTTTGATATCACCCAACCCAGTATTTTATAGAACATTTGCACAGTAACTATAGCCTGATATTGTCCCCTGGTGGTAAGTAGGCAAATGCTAGTCTTCTGCTTGATTATATATATTCCTTTATGTAGGCTGATCTTGCTGTCTCTTCTCCAAGAGGTCAAAGATTAATTACATTAAAAAAGTTTCATAGTTAGAAATTCCTCCAATTTTCTCAATTCCTTACCAAAGAAGAAGATAATTCACAGTTTTTGAGATTTCTATTGCAAATTTACCTTTCTAGGCAGACTCTTTTAGTATTTCATCTGACCACTTTGGAAGGAACAGGAAGGTAATTAACCCCTAGTGAGCATTCCTGGTCCACCAAACTCAGCATTCGTTCTGGGTTACCTTATGACTCTTAGAGACATCTAAAGAATTGGCTCAAGCCAACCAATCCTACCACACAGATGTGAAGTTGAGACTCAAAAGAACACATGTGGCAATGCTGGGAAAAAAGCCAGTTTCTTCTCACTGTGCTGAGCTCTCAACCTAAGTCTTGCCTGAACTAGCATGGAAGGGATCCCAAGGTCGGGAAAGGAAATACTTCTTTCTCTGTCATCACTACTGATGATGCAGCAGGTACTAGCTATCATATTTTCTAAAAGGAAAAAGCAGTTACCAAATTCCGAGTTCTAAGAGTGAAGTTAAGTAACAAATGAAATCAAAACAGAGGTGCCAATGAGAGGAATACAAAGTAAACATGTAGAACCTCCCCCCAAAGTATTCAAAAATCAGTTTAATCGTGTTGCTGAGTAAATGTACTTTGAAATATCCATTACCACACCATGTAAATTGGCCAACACCCAGAAAAAACCTGGTCTAAGCAAGATCCTCTGAACTAGTTAGGTTTGAATATGTCATTCCTAACAGAGAAGCAGAAACCTGGATGGCTAGATTTCTCAAGCTGAAGAGCTGAGAGGGGCATCTCTGGGCTTTTAATACACAAATTCACAAAATTGCAGCTTTTTCAACTCAGTCCTAGCTCAGACACATGGACTGGATGTCCAAAGTTACTCTCTGAGAATCTAAAGAAATTCCACGTGGAAATCTCTCTATGGGTCCTAAAGAACTAAATAGAATATTATAACTACTCCAATTTTAATATATACTACAACTGTTTTGCTGGCTTGGCATTTAAGAATGCAAACTTTCCAATCTTTTCGAGAAAAGTGGCACTATAAAAGGGACTACCGTAATTAGGAATAAGCTGTGCAGCACTCATTAACCAGAAAGCATTTTCTAAACCCAGGGAGGTGCTTTTTTTATTCCAAGAAAAGTTAGGGAAATGGTGCCGCAAGAGCCCAATAAAGATTTTGGGTCAGCTTGTGCTCACTGGAACTGACTGGGGTTGATCTGAAATGACATTAAAAGGCAAAGAACCACAATTACTTCCTTGAGGGGAGATGTGAGCAGGGAAGGGGCTTAAACACCATGTTAAGCTCAATCTTGTTTAAAGTTTCAATGTGACTTAAGTCTTGATTCTGTAAATTCGTTCCACCTTGATGTATTGTGAGAAAGTCCACGCTTGTGCGCCAAGGGTGTTCCAGTAACTGGCTAGAGGGCTGCTGCTCTCCCGGTTATAGCGACCAGTGGAAAGCTTTTGAATTGAGACTGGGAGTGATAAGTCCCTGGTGACTCAAAATAGCTAAGGTGTGTGTATAGAACCAGGCATAAGCTAGTCTCAACGATGATTGCAGGCTTTTCTTTAGTTCCTAAATCTCCACATCCATTTCTGTCCTGCCAGAACGGCCTACACTGGGGCCTCATTGTGGCATTAGTCACGGTAGCACCAAACATGCTGTTAAGCCTGTGTTTTTCATACCTGTCCATGGTGATTCGGCCACCAAGTCACAAATGAACTATGTTACAAACGGGTTCAACTGTGAGGTAGTCCTATTCCTAGGAAGAAGATAAAAACGTTTTGAAAGAATTTGATTTATTTATATTTTTTGCATAGTACTTGTGATGCATCTGCTTCCTGGAAAAGCATCCTCCATAGATGGAAACTAGCAGGGAATCTAACTCTTATTCTCTCTTTTAGCTGAAGTTCTCATCACCCATGTTTCAGAACCTAATAAAACTACACTCATTTATAACAAGAGGACATTGGACAGGATCTGTGCTCCTGTCTCTGTTTTGTCACTAACCAGCTCTGGCTCTAGGCAAATCAGCGCTGCTCTGGGGCTCAGTCTGTTTGTCTTGTAATAACAGCAATATTTATGAAACACTTTCTCTAAAACAGGGTTAGTGTGTCAATCACTTTAAGTCGATTGTCTAATTTCTACCAAAATCCCACAGGCAGTTTCTGTTATTGCTTCCATTATGCAGATGAGGAAACTGAGGTTAAGAAAGGATGAATAGCTAGTCCCAAGCACCCCAGATTGTCTGTGAAAGAGGTAAGATTGAATCAAGTTTCCTGTACTGTGATCTGAATGCCTAAGTGCCGTGTTTCTCTAAATGGCCTAGGCACCCCAGCTTGGTGGGGGTTTCTTGCTCCAGAAATTCCTAATTGTACTCAGAGATGATTTGACTCATGTAGCACATCTTCGTTCCCCTGTATTGTTTGATTTTTAATTTTCAATTTTTTTAAAACTTTAATCTTGTTTCTCCAACTGAGTAAAATGTCTGATGAGTCAGTGGAAAGACCACTTCCTCTAGAAATCTGAGTGGTGTTTTCTGTCTTTTGTAAATTCCTTCCTTTATAAACAGAGATAATGCCAGGCATATACGGTTCTTCTGAGGCCACAAGCAAAATGGTTTAAAGTAGAAAGCACTGTTTAAATAGAACTGATGTATTAGTATTTTGAAATATCATCTCTTTCAAGGAAAACATTCTAATATATCTTTTCTATAGTATGTAACACAGTGAACTCAAAGTTGTGAGACACTGTAGTGGATGTGCTGATCTCTACAATGATTGTGGCTTTCAATTAAAAAAGAATTCTTAAGTACACTCTTATTTACCTTTGTACCATAAATTGATCGTAACAGGAAGAACAGTTTAGTAGTAATGGTAAAGAGAGTTAACATTTATTGAGTACCTAGGCATTATATCACTGATTTCCTATCATCCATCTATGAGAAAGATGTGAGAAAACTGAGGTAGGAGATGTTAGGTAACTTCCATAAAACATAGGGCTTTTCACTGAAAGCTGGCTGAAGCAGAGGTTTACCTGTCTCCAGAGACCAGGGTTTTTACCATGTTACGGTAAAGCTGAATTTTCTTTAAGATCTGTGTTTACATTGTTTATGAAACATTATATTAAAATTTCCAACTTAATAGTTAACATTTTCATAATAGTTATTGTGACAAAGGACCCTTATAGCATAAAGCTAAGAACCATAAAACTACACATTGGGAAAGAACTTAAAATCATCAAGTTTAACAACAAATAGATTGCTTTTCCAACTTCTGTTTGAACATCTCATGGAGAGTGTGGAACTCACTATCTTCAGTGGCAAACAATTTCATCTTTGAAAATTTAGAAAGTATTACCACTAGTCTCTCCCCCAGGCATCTCAAACTTAAGTTGCTCAAAGCTTACTTCATAAAGTAGTTTCATAATTTTGTTTATAGTTAATTAGGTATCTGGGTTTACCAGAAGAGAGTGAACACTAAGGAAGGGAACATTATCCCATCAATAATTAACTACAGATTACATTTTAAACAACCATTTATTTTTTCATTACTAAGGCTAAAGAAAAAGGTCAGTGAAAATTGTTACCCTCTCTCCTTGGGATTTTCCAAGATTGTCTTGTCAGAGTTTAGTGCTCCATTTAGAAGACAATAGTATCAGTCAGACTTCCCAGCAAGGAGTTGATGGTATATTCAAATGAGACTAGAGGCACGTTAATGAAGGAACTTTTTAAAAGATGAGACAAGGCTCAGGGAAATCAACAAAGTATGGTGAAGCTTATCCAGGCTAACCATTATGGAGAACTTTTCATACCTGTATGGCTGAGAGGATAAAGGAAGGCATATGTCCCAGAACCCTGGGAAAGTTGCTATACAAGATAACCCCTCTCAGAACTGTAACTCTTGAGTTGAAAAACAGCCTCTTAATCAGTTTCCTTGCTTACACTCAAGGGCATTTTTCCCTTCATTTTCCTAAAGTCCATTCTTTACTGTGTTGTAATGGTCTTTGTAAAGACCATACATCTGGTAGTCACAGTTCCTCTTTTAAATACTTCACAGTTACCCAGGGTCAACAAGATGAAATCTGGGCTCACTGATCCATGGTGATCTGATTCCTCAACTCCAACATCTTCATGGTTATAGAAGATAACCATTACCCTTCTCATAGCTGTTTTCACAGTTACCCAGGGCCAATAAGATGAAATCTGGGCTCACTGATCCATGGTGATCTGATTCCTCAACTTCTCCAACATCTTCATGGTTATAGAAGATAACCATTCCCCTTCTCAGAATTGTAACCTGAGGTGGAGGTATACAACCCACTGGAAGTCCAACAAGGGATGGACATCATGACCTCACTCTCCCCAACCTGCAGACTTCCTGCAAATCACTCAGTTCCCACTTGTACCATAGGGGAGACAGAAAACAAGTGAGCTACTAATACAGTTCAGGAACATCAACTTCCTTTGGGACACAGAACAAGGCATAGTAGAGTAGAGTGGGTATGGACAAGCAGAGGGAGAATTCTGGTACCACAGTATTCTATGCAACCCCAAATGTTTCCTCCTCTTTTGTCATTTATCCCTACCATCTCTTCCATTCCTATTTATTAAATTAGCAACATGAAGGACAACTAGTTTAAAGATTAGCCCAAGGTCATAGAAAGAAATGATCTCCATATTGCTCTATTAGACTGCCATGAAAAGAAGTTAGTATTTGTCTCTGAGAGTGCACAGATTTTTTTCTAAAAGAATAAATGTGACCTTTCTTCCATATTTTTCTGTCAGAATTAGAAAATCGAACCTGCTTAGAAATGTATATAAACACACTCTAACACACATACATACCTAGGGATTATTTAGTGTTCCCATATCAAATAAGTCTTTTTTCTTTCTTCCCCTGATTTTTTTCCTAAGACTTTAATTATTCCTTATTAAAGACTTTATTAAGTTTGAAACACTAGTTATCTAGTTGTATCTAGTCTAATCGTCTCTCCCAATCGCCCATGGGTTCACAGCCTGGCCTTTTGGGAACTTAATCTTCACTAAAGTTTTCTGAGACTCAAGTTTTCTCAGTAAGGGAGGTGGGGGAGTCTCAGAATCAGTTTTTCTAATGGGATCTGCTTCTATCCTTAAAGATAGGTTCAATGAGTGGAATTCATTTCAAAGAAGCCGGGTCTGTTGAGAAAAGAACAACAACAACAAAAAGGAAATCCTTCATTTTGTTGTGGAATCCTTAAGAAATTGACAAAGCATGAACAGCTTTAAGGGAATTTTTTGCACCCACAATATTTGGATGTTGGTTTGATAATCTCTTCAAAGACCATTTGAGGCTGAGATACTTGTTTTCATACTCACATAATTCACATACTCGTCTAGCCCACTGTGCACATATGGCAAGAATAGCAGTGGCTCCGGACCAGTTCACTCTGGTGATAAAGATGAGTCTTCTGTATTATGTAACAGAATCAGGACAACATTTTGTCTAGAAGGTAGCTTAGAAATCAACATGTTCACCAATGACGGTTTTGAAGCTCCGTATTTCTCTATGTACAGATAAATGAGCCTTTTTTTAATTCACATGCTCATTTATTCAAGTATTCACTAAATCCTTTCTTTGAGGCAATCAGGGCAATAAGACTGGAATATAGGGAGGTGATCCATCTCCTTGACAAATTTGTCAATCAACTGGGTGACAATATCACACTAAAATGGAGAGAAATTCTGAAAGTATTGTTAGAAACTTCACTCCAGGGCCTCTCTCTTCATCTATTTCCTGCCACAGCCCTGAAACTGGCAAGGAACCATGAGTCAGTACAGAAGGAGAGGCTGGACTTAGAGGTCCAGCCCCAACAAACTGAAACTATTGTGACTATCAATCAGTCTTCTCAGAAATAGTCTTACCTCCACCCCACACCCCTTGTCTCCTGAGGCAGATACTCAGCTCCTAGGTTGAACAAGGCCTCTTAATCAGTTTCTCTGCTTATACTCAAGGGCATTTCCCCTTCATTCTCCTAAAGTCCATTTTCTACCACTTTGTAACAGTCTTTGTAAAACATGAATCTGGCAGTCACCTTTCCTCTTTCAAGTACTTCACAATTCCCCAGGGTCAACAAGATGAGATCTGGGCTCATTGGTCCATGGTGATCTGATTATCAACTTCTCCAGCAGTTTCCTGTGATTCCCATATACCTTTCCAGGGGTTCTGCCACACAGACCTACTCTGGCATGCCACTCCCAGCTTCTGCCTAATGCTTCTATGCTCCCATGACTTTTGGCATGGTGTCCACCTGCCAGGGCAATCTCCCCCTTTCCCTCCCTGACTCCATGCCTGATATATAAGTCTAGCTCCATGTCTCTCCTCCACCTCAGTCTACATTGTACAGACACCATCATATATTCCCTGGACAACTGCAATTACTCTCTAATCCCCACTCTGCATCCACTTGTGCCGCCTTGATGGCTTGGATGGAGGTAGCCATCCTGCATCACCATTATACCTCCTTCCTTTCACCCTTACAATAAAGAACACAATTTCTACCAGGATTCATATAGGAGATATAAGAGATCCTCCTGGTCTTTCCTTCTTATGCAGCTTGCTCCAATCACAACCTTCTTTTATGTCCTTGAATGTCACATTTCCTCCTGCTTGTCCCTCTTGCTCCTTTCCCTACTCATTCCACAGATCTCAGTTCAAGAATAATTCCCAGAAGCCTTCCCTGATTTAGGTCTAGGTGAAGTTTCTTTTTTGTTTTTGTTTTTTTGAGACTAGGTCTCACTATTTTTGCCCATGGAACTGCAGGCCCATGTTGCCTGGGATAGCACAGACTCAAGCAATCCCCAACCTCAGCTTCCCAGGTAGCTGGGATTACAGGCACGTGCCTGTAGCCACCACACCCAGCTAATTTCTTGGAACTAGGTCTTGCTACGTTGCCAGGGTGGGACTCGAACCGCAATCCACAGTCCCTGCCACTGCTTCTTAGGCTGCCGTTTACAGGCACGCACCACCGTTCCTGGCCTAGGTGAAGTTTCTTATTCTGCACTCTTTTCATGATAGTACCTCTCTCAGTCAGTAAGTAGTTGTAATTAATATCTGTCTTTGTCCCAAAACCAAGTTTCTTGAGAGGTAGATAGCACCTAGGTCTTTTTCTGTTTTTGTTTCTTTGGTTTTTGTTTGTTTGTTTGTTTTTTGGTTTTGGCCATCTTTGAGTTCCTAACCTAACACAGTGTTGTGCAAAAGGAACACTCAAATGTTTCTATTTATCAGTTACTCAATCCTTTAAGACTATTGCTTTATCTGGAAAGTTCTTCTATCATTACCACTACCAGAATGGGAAGGGTTGGTCCCCTAGCAGCCTGTGTGTACATTACAGCAGTACCTTCATTCTATATTCTTTCACTTGTCAATCCCTTGAGGCTCTGGGTCCAGCGAGAGAAATACTATCTTAATTAACCCTATCCACTATGCCTGACACAGAGAGTGAACGAATCATTTCTTGATGTGTTATTTTGACATTGTTTTAATATAATACTGAGTAAACCATTTTTAACTATTTTGAGCTATGCCATTCAGTTGTTTTTTATTACCTTCACAGTGCTGTGCAATCATCATCTCTAATTTCAGAACACTTTTGTCTCCCCAATAGGAAACTCCATATTAACTAAGTAATCACTCCCCATGTCCCCTCATTCCCCAGCACCTGATAACTATCAACCTGCTTTCTGCTTCTGTAGATTTTCCTGCGCTGGACACTTTTCTATAAATGAAATTATACATTTTGTGGTCTTTAATGATTGACTTCTTTCATTTAAGGTTTATCCATGTAAATATATATATATATATATATATATATATATATATATATATATATATATATATATCAGTACTTCATTTTTATGGCTGAATAATAGTCCATTGTAGAGATAGATTATATTTTGGTGACCCATTATTCTGTTGATAGACATTTGGGTTGCTTCCATTTTTTTGTTATTGTCAACAGTATTTTTATAAAAGCTCGTGTTCAAGTTTTTGTTTGAATACCTACTTTCATTTCTTTGTGTTACATGGATAAGAATGGAATTGCTGAGTCACATATGTTTGTTTAGCTGATAAGTACATATTTAGCTGATTAAGGAACCACTAAACTGTTTTCCACAGAGGTTGTAACATTTTACATTCCCACCAGTAATCATGAGGGGGTCCAATTATTTTACCACATCCTCACCAACACCTGTTATTTTCTGTTTTTTTTTTTTTTGAAAAATTGTTATTATAGCCATACTCAATGTGGTTTGTGGCTTTGATTTGCATTTCCCCAATGGCTAATGATGTTGCGCCTCCTTTCATGTGCTTGTGGTCATTTATCCATCTTGAGATGGATAGAGAAACATCTATTTAATTCCTTTGCCCAGTTTTTAACTGAACTATTTGTCCTTTCTTTGCTGAGTTGTAAGAGTTCCTTCTCTATTCTGGATATTAGATGTCCTTATCAGGTACATGATTTGCAGATATTTTTCTGCAAGCTGCTTTTTCACTTTTCCCTTTCTTGACAGTGTCCTTTGAAGAACACACTTTCAATTTTTGATGAAGTTCAATTTATCTGTTTCTTTATTGTTTGTATTTTGGGTAAATTCAGTGTCATAAAAAACATTTTTAAGGACTGTGTTTTCCTTCCATAAAGTTCTTTTAAGTTCTAAAATTTCATATATTAATGAGCACCTATTAGATGCAAAGGACTTTTGGATTTCAGCATAAACTAGATATTGCACACTCAGTTACTAGAATGGATTTTTATGTAATGACTAACTTCAATGTTAAAATTAGGTGCAGGTTTGAAAATTCAGAAGTGTCAAGCTGGAATCTGCTTACAAGTAGATTGAGAGATTTAGAATGGAGCTCTTTTATTTTTTTTGTAAAGAGACTAGGTCTCGCAATGTTGTCCGGAGTAGTCCCAAACTCGCAGATTCAAGTGATCCCTAGCCTCAGCCTACCTGGGATTACAGGTTCGCGCCACCACGCCCCACTATTTTTTTTTTTTTTTTTGAGACTAGGTCTTAATATGTTGCCTGGGGTAGTCTCGAACCCACGGACTCAAGAGATTCCTAGCCTCAACTTCCTGAGGCTGGGGTTAAAGGCGCGCACTACTGTGCCCTATTCTAGAATGGAGCTCGTTAAGTATAAATATTCTGAATTAACTTAAAGAATCTATAGTTGAAATAATTAAAGCAAAGTTGTATAATGCATAAAAGCTGATAATATGCTTTAAGAAAAGGGGGTAGGGGGGAGGCAGAATCTGACCAATGCCAAATGCTGCTTGGAACTAACAGCACAATTGTGATTTATTAGAGAGGAAATGTTAGCAAGTACTACGTTAGATATAAACTGAAAATAGGAAAAAGCATTCTAGACAAGGAAAAGGAAAGTTTTTAGACAAACGCTAAGATACATAAGATGAAGACTTACCCTTTTGTTAGATATAAAATGACATTTCTAGGAGAACAATGAGTCCCTGCACAGAATAAGTGCTGAATAATATGCTTGTTGAATTAAAAAATAAAACTCCCAGAAAAAAAGAAAACTTAATTTGACTGGTTTAAATATACCTCAATTGGAAGTGACATTTCAAAATAGATGATTGATCAGGAAGGAGAAAGCAAGAACATTTTAGAAAGTAGCATCTCTGAAACAAAACCTAAAACCAAGCAAAGATAGAAAAAAATCAATTAAGCAAGCAAGTCTTTATTATAAGCCTATATGGACATTATGGGTGGGGTGAATGGAGGGGAATGTAATGAAAAGTAATTATTCACATAGAGAGATAGCTCTTTACTACAGGTGGGGAAGAAAACAGCAATCAGGTGATAACTTTCTAGTATTATTTAATCTAGACTGTTATTTACATAATCCTATTTAAATATGTCGACTTAAAGTGAATGTATCTTTACTTTTCTCTCTGCTCTTCTTGTGTTATCCTCTCCATCTTTCCTGTCTCTCTTTGATATCCCCCAAGAAACTTTAGCAATACTGAGAAAGGCCTACAAGACAAAGATTGGAAACAAGATACAGATACGGGAGTGGTATTGTCCCTAACCAACAAAGCTAATGAGTCCAGATACACTACAGCTTTCTGCTTTGTTTAATAAAATAAAGAAGCCAAGTAGAAACCTCTATAAATATCCTACATGTTGCTTGCTTTGGAGGTTTCTATTCTGTATAGATTTGTAAAAATGCTGAATTTTGCACTTAAATTGTAAAAATAATAATACATGAATTGCATGTCAAAAATTTATATCATGAATATTATAAGTTATGTCAGAGTGTAATTAGATCATGATAAAACAGAAGTGTCAGTGGTAAGCAGGTTAGTTGTGACACAGGAAGCAGAGGCCTACTGATGTCCAGTCACTCAAGTGTCTGCCCAACCAAGAGGATCTGCAAGGTGCTTTTCACTGTCGGAAAAGTAATGAGAGAGACCTATTGACAATCATATTGTAGAATTTAAAAAGTTTCTGCATCTTCTGGTCTGGTCATGAAAACAAAATACTGTATCGTAGCGTAAAAATGACTACAATAGCAAAAATCAGAGTTCAAGACATTTTGAAAATTATGAACATGGAATCCAGGTGGAATACGACAGAAATTTGATATTCTTAAGGTTTTCCTTACTAATATGTATGGTATTTATTGAAGATTAGTTGCAAATGACATGCAATGCCACCTTCTACCAAGTATAACTACTACTAAGAGATAAAAAATTGAAATTCTAGAAAATAACAAGTGCTGACAAGGGTGTGGAAAAACTAGAAGCCTGGTCATCTGCTGGTGGGAATATAAAATGCTGCAAGCACTAGGGAAAGCAATATAGCAGTTCCTCAAAAAAAAAAAAAAATTAAAAGTAGAATTAGTACAATATCCAGCAAATCCACTTCTGAGTAAACACCCAAACAGAATTAAAAACAGGGACTAGAGTAGGTATTTGTACACCCATGTTCATAGCACCGTTATTTGCAAAAACCACAAAGTGAAAACAACCTAAATGTCCATTGACAGAAGAGTAGATAAACAGTGTGTGGTGTATGCCAGCAACAGAATATTATATGGCCTTATAGAGGAAGGGAATCCTTTCATACCTTACAATATGGATGAAACCTATGAATATTAAGCCAAGTGAAATGACTCCACAAATAAAGCAAATATCTTATAATTCCATTTAAATGAGGTACCTGAAGTAGTCAGATTCATAGAAGAATGGTTTCTAGTGACTGGGATGAGGGGACAAATGATAGACAAAGGCTTAGAAGAAACCTTCATTTTTTCAAATAGGCGAATTCAAACAGGCCTCCCATGGGATTGGAGCCATAACCTTTCAATGTCTCCTGACTTCCTCTACCAGAAAAACAAGGCTCATCATAATCTGAAGATTCCCTAACAGTTGAAGATGACTTTAGATATGGTGTTGGGAGAGAAATAACAAGGCAATGGCAATAGGAGAAAAGGAACAATAGGATAAATATCGAGACGGACATATAAATCACAAAAGTTAAAGGAGAAACCATTTTCTGGTTGGGAATTCAGAAGTTGTAAAAGAGAGGGGTGATAAGATAGCTGGACAAGAAAGAGAAAGACATTCTAGAGAAAATGCTAGGATCAGCTGGGCACGGTGGCTCGTGCTTGTAAGCTTCAGCCTATGAAGCGGCCAGGGCTAGGGATCGCGGTTCGAGTCCCACCTGGGGCCCGTAGCAAAACCTAGTTCCAAAAAAAAATATATGGGTGTGGTAGCACATGCCTGTAATCCCAGCTACCTGGGAAGCTGAGGCTGGGGATGGCTTGAGTCCGTGGTACCCCAGGCAATGAGAGCCTGCGGCTCCACAGGCAAAAATAGCGAGACCTAGTCTCAAAAAAAAAAAAAAAAAAAAGAAAAAAAAAGAAAAAGAAAATGCTAGGATCTGAGGTTCCAGCTGATGAACAGAGTTGTTGGCTGGCCAATTTTGGCTTAAAGGTTAAAAAAAAAAAACCACCACCACCCTATTTTCTATAGCCAGTATTTATTGCCTGAGTGTTAGAGGTAATAAAAAAAACCAGAATACAGTATTCCTAAGCAGATATTTTCTAAGTTGGAATCTTAGAAATACCAAGAGAAATAAAAAAGACAGAAAGTCATACTGTACAGAATCATATATTTGGGGATTCTTCCCAATAAAAATTCTCATGCATTTTGTGCCAGGGAGTAAAATGATTTTGAAAAGATCTAGGTGAAAGGTAATTCATACTCCCCCCTTCCAAAATGGACAATAAGTAATTGTATCCAGATTAACTTTCCTATCTAGTTGTTTAAGTACTGAAAAATCTTTCCTAAAATGATTATTCAGGAAAAATTATTCAGTTGAGATTATCCTTACTTTTTATAACCCCTTTTCTTTCCTGGTATGTGGCTTGTAGCCAGTCCTCTGATTCTTAGAATGCTCCAAGAAAAGATGAATTAAGTAAGAGGAAAGTAAACTCAAATAAGTCAATGGAACTGCTTGGCGGTAGTGTTAACACAAAACATGTGATTAGGAAGAGGCGGAAATGAAGTAAAATTAAGGCAACTGCTTTTTTCAGTGGTACTTGCTCTTTCTACCCTCCCTTTCCATAGAAGACAAACTGAACTGGTTTTATAAAAATAGCTAATATGGGGGGGGGGGGGAATGGGCAGGGGGGGGTGAACCATGGGGATTACAAAGATGTAAAATTTATTTATAAATAAATTATTTAATTAAGTAAGTAAATAAAGAAAAAATAGCTAATATCTATCTAATTAAGCCTATGACATAGTAGGGCTAGTCCTGTGTCCTTTATACATATTAACTCACTTAATCTTCATAACAACCCTGGAGGAAAGAGTTGATAAGAGTTGATTGTCAGGAATTTTTGTGAGCCTGTGGTAGCTTGAAATCAGTCATTGTGGGAGTATTTATACCATGGAAATCAATATATACTACAAATCAGGGGTTTTGGAGGAGAGAACCAGTTGCTGAACATTTTTTAAAATACCACTGCTTTCTTCCTTTCTTCAGATGGGGAAGTTGGGGCATAGAATAGCCATGGAGATTTTCCATGCTCTTGCAACTGGTAGTCAGTAGAGATTTTATCTTGGGAAGCACCACTTGAAACCCTAAGTTTTTAACTGTCATATGATTAAAATGCGTTAGTCTCGGGTTCTAATTCGGGCTCTTCTGTAGCCACTCTTAAGTTGTCACTTAACTCATTATGACCTAAGAATGTTTATTTTCTCTGCTGTATCATAAATGAAATACATTATGGGAAAGTGAAAAATAAACCTTGATTATCTCCTTCCTCCTACCCTGCCCCCTTTCCTCCTTATGCCCTTCCTTCCCTTCCTCCCCACCTCCTACTTTCTTTCCAAACTTTGATTATGCCTCTGCTATTGAAGAAGAATGTGTGCAACTCTCTTAGAACTTTTGGCAGCATCTAGGGAGAACTATAGTAAATTTGCTCCCTAATGCTCACTTACTGCTTTCCTCATTAACACAGAACAGCTGTGCTGACAGTAGGCATCATCATCATCATTAATAAATATTTATTGAGCTGCCCTTTGTGCTGAGCTCCCAAGACATAGAGAGATAGGAGAGAATCCTAGAATTTGTTCAACAAGTTAAGTTAGGTAACAAGTAGAAATTCTTTAAAAGGTGAGAAGAGTAATCATAGTGGGTGGAGCATCTGGAGAAGCTTTCCTGGAGGACGCACAGTATCTAAGCTAAAGGAAGAGTGGAGGACAAGCAAGTGGGCTTTATAGCAGGTGGAATGACTCGATAGAAGGTTCTGGGCAATCATCATTTTTGTACCCACAGTAATAAGTAGCCCAGTTCAGCAAAGGGAAAGGCCATATAATAGGAGGAGACTGGGCCACACGGACTTCTGTTTGAGGAAGGCCTTTTAACTTCACTGAGAAGACTGGACTCCATTAATTGTGTCAAAGAGTATCACCCAAGTTTTTTGATGTGTAAAGCAGTACTCTGAACAAGATTAAAGTTAGCCAGTTTTGCTCCTTCCACTTGTGTTTCTGTGGCTGGAGGGGCCTAGGTGCTGGCTTTGGGTAGGGCCATGTGTGCCCTCATTGGCACGTGCCTGCAGCTGCCAGCCAGCCTCTGACTGGCAGCTGCACCCATTGCTCACCCATCGAGCACCCTCTGCCATCAAGCTGGCTGGTAAGAAAGCCTCGGGGGCTGGGGACTGGCTTGGGCAAGATAAGATCCACTCAGGGTCAGGGAAAGGGCGAGGTGAAGGGAGGGGGGAGGTCTTGCCTTTTCTCTCTCACTCCACTTAGTCTTCAAGAAGAATAAGAAAAACAAACATTGCAAACAGTGACATAGAATGCATGAGGGACCAGATAAGGAGCCTGCCAATATAACTGGGCAGGACGCAGGAGAAGGATCATCATAGAACATAATGGACTGGAGAGACAACCATGGTGAAGACCTGTCTCAAAAGTGTGCCTACAGGCTCATCAGGAATGGATGAACCAAGACCCCATTTTGGAATATGCCACTCAAGAAAACAAGGAGCCCCTCCCCACTCCATGGAAAAGAAAGCCCACAGAGTTGGGGAATTGGCTCCACAACAAATCTGCAAAGGGAGAGAGTAGAGATCATCCACAAAGGCCATTAGTGGATACCTACCCTCTCTGCAGAAAAGGACTCGGAGCAAGGCCCCCCAAGCCAGAAGGCAGAGCTGCAGGGTGAAGAGGCAAAGGATATACCGGGAGAATAGACTGGAATGGGCAGCCAGCAATGAGAAGACATGGTTAAACCTCAAATGAGCATGGACAGACTGTCCAATGCAAAGCTAAGACTACAATCCTTCACGCACAGAATGCTGTGTACCGGGAACACA
>PVHY01001268.1:0-18143 GCA_004024945.1 Uropsilus gracilis
GACAGAGAAACGACCATGGTGATGATGTAACACAAAATCAAACCTCCAGCCTCACCAGGAGCATAATTCCAGACTGATAGGCCATCTAAGAGAGTAGGGTGCCACTCCCCGTCCCTAGGGGAGGAAGGCCACGGAACAGAGGCATCAGTTTCACAGCAAAGTGGCAAACTAAGGGAGAGGAAATGACCTGCAAAGGTCATCAACAGATGCCTCTCCACAATGAGTAACTTCTTTACTGACAATGATTGGGGATGAGGCCCTCTAAGCCAGAGGACAGAGCTATAAATCGAAGAGACATCAAAACAGCACAGAGAATGGACAACGAGTGACCTCAAATGAGCGTGAACTGGCTGCCCAGCCTAAAGTTAAGACTGAAAACCTAGCAGCACGTTTACCATATCCCAGGAACACAGCCCCTCACCCAGCAAATAGACTTTGCCACAGAAAAAAAAGAGAGACCAATGGACTTAACATACATCAACAAGCATCAAAGAGAGAGGAGTCAGAGTGAACAGAGGGGGTGTCAGGGGGAAGGGAAGGCATTCTAATAATCGATGACTGATGTTGTAAGAAATTTAAAAAATTATAATAATAATAAAGAAAATTTAAAAGAAAAAAGGGATGTTTGGCTGAATGGTTTCAGAAAAAGTCAGTCTTACATCGTTTGCATATGGGCCTTCTTCCCCCAGAACTTTGTCATCATGGTGAGTTTCTAATGCTGTGAGTTTATCTGCCCAGGAGGCCTCCCTCCAGGCCTACCCCAGGGCGGGAAGCTGTTTCCTCTGCACAGGGTGCCTCATGGGATGGTTGTCAGTGCTCAGTAAATGCCAATAAATGATGACTGCCTCACTGACTTTTATTTATTTTTTTTTTTTTGAGACTAGGTCTCGCTATTTTTGCCCATGGAACCGCAGCCTCATGTTGCCCAGGGTACAACAGACTCAAGCAATTCCCAGCCTCAGCTTCCCAGGTAGCTGGGATTACAGGCGCATGCCACCACACCCAGTTATGTATTTTTGGAACTAGGTCTCACTACGTGCCCCTGGTGGGACTCGAACCATGATCCCTGGCCCCAGCCGCGACTTCCTAGGCTGCCACTTACAGGTATGTGCCACCATGCCCGGCCTCGCTGATTTTAAAATGCCTTCTCAATCCTAAATCCTGCTGGAGCGCAGGTATGTGGTGAAGGATTAGGGCTGGTGGGTGGCAGCACCCTCCTCTGGTCTTACTCTCACTCTAGCCAGTCTTTACCTGGAACAAGAAAATTACTGATGAACCAAATGTAGACATAGAAGAGGCCACACAACAACAACAAAAAAAACCCAAAAGCACCCATCTCCTGGACAGGACTCATGAAGAGTTCAGAGACAAACAACTGATAAAGGACTGAGTCACCAAACATACTAAGGACTTACCAAAGAGCTACACCTGTACGGTCACTAGGGCTGGAAGCCAAAATCAGGGTGCAGAGAAGCCTACAGCTAGAACATGCTAACCTCCCCACCCAGCGGGAAGAAGGCCACAGAATTGTGGCAGAGCCCCCAAACCAGCAGCAAACGGCAAACGGAGAGAGGAGACAATCAAGTCTAACCATCCACGAATGTCTCTCTCCATGAGGAACTTGCCTACTGACAAGGACTGGGAGACTGAGTCCCTAAGTCAGAGTCCAGCAAAATGGCAAAGAAGCAGCAAAATGGAACTGAAACCAGAATGGAGGAGACAACCAACAAGAAAGATGAAAGGAGTTGGACTGAAAGCAGGTCACAAAGTCAAGAAAGGAAATCTAAGCAACACGATCTACTGGGCACCAGGAATCCAGATCCTTGCCCAGGAAAAGGACAATGCTTCAGGAAAAGAAGAGACCAATGGGCTAAAACATGATCAAAGAAACAGCAGCAAGAAAAGTTGGAGTGACCAGAGGTGGGAAGGGAACAGAGAGGGTATACCCAAGAGAATCAACAATTATGTAAATAAATCAATAAAAATTTAAAAATATAAAAAAATACTCTTCTCAGTTCAGTGTGAAAAGAGCCCCACTGAGCCCTGAAGACCACTTGGGGGTCTGGCCCCCCAAGATCTCCTGGGGACTCCATCCTGCATCCTCAATTCAAAATGAGACACATGCAAGAGCTTCCTTGAAAATAGACCAAAAAAACAGCCAGGTACGGTGGCTCGTGCCTGTAAGCTTCAGCCTATGAAGCGGCCGGGGCTAGGGATCGCGGTTCGAGTCCCGCCTGGGGCCCGTAGTGAGACCTAGTTCCAAAAAAATAGCTGGGCGTGGTGGTATGCGCCTGTAATCCCAGCTACCTAGGAAGCTGAGGCTGGGGATTGCTTGAGTCTGTGGTACCCCGGGCAACAAGAGCCTGCTGTTCCACAGGCAAAAATAGTGAGACCTAGTCTCAAAAAAAAAAAAAGAAAAGAAAAAGAAAATAGACAAAAAACATAATGAAGAATATTCCTTTTTCCTTGTGGCCGTGTGACTGCCAGGCCCTTAAATGCCCCAGGAATATTCCTCAGAGGCTGCCCTGGTGGAACAGCCCAGAACACTGCGAGGCTCTGCATCAGGTTGCCTTTTTTCCTGCTGCCTCCTAATATTAACCTGGCACTGGGCCCTGGCCCCCACGCAGTGATGGGAGGCCCTGGATGGAGCCAGCAAAATAGAAAAATAATCCCAACACTAGCGGTTTTGTCTGGCCTCCCCATGGGGTGTGGAGCAGGCCCATGAAAGGGGCTTTGAGGGCCAGTGGGTGAGGGCTGTGGAGGGAGAAGCTGTGCCTCCTGTACCAGCTGGGTACCTGTGCCCAAGCCCCAGGGCAAGTGGCAGATCATTAAGGATCAAGTCTGTGTCACAACTCATCATGAGGAGTCAGACTCCAGTGTCCCAGTCAGCCTTGAATGTGGGTGACCTTGAGAGAGTGGCTTGATTTCTCCAGGTCACGTTGCCCCTGTATTTACGAGGGAATAAGACCCACACCCAGGGCTTGGTTCCACTGTCCGAGCCCCTAGGATGGTGTCTGGGAGAGAGGAAGGGATGAGTAATGGTGGCTGTGGCCGGTGCTGTGATGTCTGACTGCAGGAGGTGTGGTTGACAGGGCTCCGTACTGACTTAGAGGTGACCTTGGCGAGCCTTCACTGCTTCCATCTTCCCACCCCCCTGTCTTATCTGGCCCTCAGTCAGAAATAGGCATCCCCCATCCTCAGGGCGCCTGGGCACAGCAGGGGCCACTCAGGGAATTCCCCACACCTGTTGCCAGCTTCCTGGGGGAGCCTGTGGGTGTCCTTGGCCTCTGTCAGTGATGTTTTTTTCATGATTTGGGGATCTTTGCACTGGCACCTGCTCTCAGAGGTTGAAAGGGCCTCTCTGGGGCAGGCACCGGTCCACACTCCCCACACATTCATTCAGCAAATCTATATCATTACCTCTCCTGCAGGCTGGCTCCTTGTCAGAAATATCACCAAGTGACAACATGTTGGTCTTTGGGGTGGGCAGAGCACTGGGATTAGTATATTTTTAGGACAAGAGGAAGCTTGTAGGATGATTTCTAGATTTCTTTCTTGGGAGATGGCAGGAGCAGGGGTTTCAGAAGGTGGGAGGGATTGCTAGAGGGGAAGTCAGTGACAGGTTAGTTTTGGACCAGCTGAGTTCATGAGACAGTTGGAAAGGATCTTGGGAGTTGGGTAAATGAGTATGGCACATGGCTCTGTGGTGGTGATGGTCATGATGGTGATGGTGATAATGGTGGTGGTGGTGGTGGTGGTGGTGGTGGTGATGGTGGTGATGATGATAGTGGTGGTGATGGTGGTGTGGTGGTGTGCTGGTGGTGATGGTGGTGATGGTGGTGGTGGTGATGGTCATGGTCATGATGGTGGTGGTGATGGTGGTGGTGGTCATGGTAGTCATGGTGATGGTGGTAGTGGTGGTAATATGGTGATGATGGTAATAATAATAGTGCTGGTGGTGGCAATGGTAATGATGGCTGTCATGGTGGTGGTGCTGCTGCTGGTGACAATAATATTTATCAAGGCCTATTCAGTGCCAGGCAGGCCCATATCAAATGAGCAACATCCCATTTTTTGTATAACTATCAAAACAACCCTTAGAAATAAGGTTGTCACTGTCTTCAGAAAGAATTGAGTTGAGCAGTAAGCTTCCTTGGCTAGGTTCCCTAGAAACAAAACCAGAAGAGAGAGAATAAGCTGTAAGATGTGTGGTTTATTGCTAGAACCTAGAAGGGAGTGGGGGCCAGGGAAGGGAAGAGTGAGGGTGAGGGCTTTGCAGTGTGGATGGCACATGGCCATGTGGGTTTTGTACATACTGGTCAAGCCTTGGCCTCCTTGGACTGAGCTCTGGGAGAGGTCATGATACTCATACCACTTTGAGGAGGGTGTACAGGAAGTAAAGGGGGCCAGCACTTTAGGGAGATGACCTAGTCTAACAGGCTCTGCAGTATCTGAGGGTTTCTGGATCATCGAGGGTCTGACTATGAGGAATCCTCATAGGGTCAGTCTCAATGTCTATGAGCTCCTCTCTGGGTCTGTCCTTAGTGTGTTTGTGTGTGTGTGTGTGTGTGTGTGTGTGTGTGCATGCGCGTGCGTGCATGAGAGAGAGAGAGAGAGAGTGAGAGAGAGAGAGATCCCCCAGCCCTGTTACTGGGGGGAAAAGGAGCCAGGTGATGCAGCCATTTCCTTTCCTCCTTATTGTCTAGGTGAGCGAGGAGCCAGCCAGCTGCTCCAGGAAAAATTCCACATAAACATGGGTACAAGTAAACATGGGTGGGATGATGCATCTGTGAGGTATGTGTTGGTGCTATGGTCTGTGCTTCTGCCTTCATGCCCTCGTCCCAGCAGGGGGGCATCCCTCACAGTGTTTGGGGAAGTTGAAAGTACAGGTGGCTTGTGTAAAGTCTCATGTGATCCCAGGGAGGAGATGAGGCTCGGGCCCTAGAGGAGAATGGAAGAGCAAGTGCCTCTGAAGGTTAGGAGATGGGAGAAATGGGTGGTGGCAGTGGGAAAACAGATGACACCTCAGATGGGGTTTGGGGTTTTCCACAGGGTCCCTAGGGAGCCTGAACATAAATCTGGCACACATGATAAGCACCTCGGAGGTCACAGATGGGAGCACAGAGACTGCCCAGAACTTGTCCTTCTGCATAAGACCCAGGACCTTTGCATACCACCAGATCTGGGACCAGGGGGTGTGTGGCAGCTGCAATAAAGCCAGCACTGAATGTCCTGCCACACGGTGATGTGGGACTCAAAGTTGGATTTTAGTTTATTCAAATAAAGTAAGCTCATGTTTCTTGTGCCTGGATTATGGACAATGATTTGGTCTTCCTGTGTGCCGAGTCAGCAAATAAGACCATGAAAGTAGCAAATGGGATCCCCTCTCTCTCCAGCTCACACAATCTTTCCAGAGACTTTTATGTGAAGGAGTCTCAGTGGCAGCTGGGATGCCCAACAAGGATGGCCTTGGGAGGACATACTTTGAGGGTGATGGCACCTTTTAGTCACTTAGATAGATCTGTTCTGGTGCTGAGCAGGTAGGTTTGGGTAAAACAAGTTAGGACTAGGTCCAGAGACAAGCGTGTCTGCCGTAGTTTCTTCAGTTCAGAATCTCTGGAGGACACACAGCCTGTGGACACGGCTGCCCATCCTCCCTGCCCCAGGGAACTGCACGCTGATGAGGATGCTGAGACACAAGTGTCCCCTGCATAGTAGCCTTGCCCACACCTGGTGACGTGGGCTGGGTGGGATTCAGCAGGGTCCAGGTAAGGATATGGCCCAGAAAAGGTCAGATCTCTGGGAGGGAGCCTCAGGCCGTGGTGTGCTGCCCATCCCAGAGGAAGGAGTGGTCAGGAGGCCCCATGGGCTCCTCCACAAGCCCTCTCTGTTGGGAGTGAATGCCCCCTTGAGTGAGGTCCTTGTTTGTCCTGAAGTAGGTCACAGAATTGAAGGATCACAGAGATCTTAGCTCAGGCGTGGAACCATCGAAGCTGAATGTCAGTGCCAGGTAGGATTCCAGGATTTTCGAGCCTCAAAGTCCTGGCATGAAAGTGCACTAGAAATCTAGCACTTTGGGGATAAAAATTTGTGGCTCAAATGATCAAGGAACCACAGGCACAGAACCTCACACTTGGATGCTTAGAGGACCTCCTATCTCATAGGCTCCCGAGGTAGCATCCTTTCTCGAACATTCCAGAAGGTAGCTGTCTTCTTCAGCTAGGCAAAGAGATTACTGCAAGGAAGAATAGGGCACAGGAGGCATTCATATGGGATGCATTTAGGACTTCAGGGTTGGGGCTCTTGACCCCCAAGTTATTTGTCATTTGCTGTAAGTCCCACCATTAACCCTTCTCTGAACCTTGAAGTCCTTTGTTCTCCAAGGATCTACTTTGTAAGATGCTTCCTGGTCAAGAACATGCTCAGGTTATTCTGTGCAAGGACCCTGAGGAGCAAAGCAACTCAAGATCTACAGGAGACCTCAGGCTTCTCTCTCCCTCGGCCCTGTGACTCTCCCTGGGTCCTCCCTTCCTTTGCCTTGACCACCCAGCTCCCGGCAGGAAACCAGCTGGCTGGGAGAGGCGATTCCAATAGCCCTGAAGCAGGCCACGGTGTACAGTGTGGTCCTGCCTCTAATCCCACCACCTCCTGGGGGCAGGCGGCATGGGCAGCAGCCTGTAATTTGGGAGCAGGAGATGGGATGCCCAGGTCAGCTTTGACCGTGAGGTCCCCAGACGAAGGGAGTGGTCCACGGGTTTGGAGAATCAAAGCCTTCCTCTCAGGCCTCTCGGTGACCATGAAGATAAAAATATTTATGGACAATTTTCCTCACTCTGGGGGCAGCTGGGCACAGAGCAAGGCTGTTTTCTTCCTTGGCGATGGCCGACCTTGCAGGATGGAGGGCGCTGGGACAAACACAGGTTGTTTACGAGGTCTCCGGCAGCCCCAGAGAGATGCGGCCACATACAGTTTCCCCTTTCTCAACAAGGACGTGAGCATCTGGAATAGTGCCCAGAGGAACAAGGGTGGATTTCTGTCCTCTGTTAGCTTAGTTCTTGGTGGGGTTAGAGGGATTTTTTTTTTCCCAGAGAGATGGGGTGAGTATGTTATGGTGAATAACATGTTTCCCATAATTTGCCTTTTGAAAAAACAAGGAAATTTGCGTATGTGGCTGAAAGAACCTGGGCAGAGAGCCTTCTGGAGAAGCTGGTCCTTCATTTCCCCACCGTGTCAGGCAGCTCGAACTCAATAAACACTTGTTGACTGAATGAATGGGTCATAGAAATGGCAAGTCAAAGCTGGAAGGAAGGCCCCATGGAGATGCTCTGGGCCAAACTGCTCAGGTTTCAGGCAGGGAAACTGAGGCTTTAATGGGCTGGAGGGCAAGGTATAGAGACTGTATACGATTACAGATTTCAACACCTATGATGATGAGGATGATTGTGAGTAATAATGAGAGTAATAATGAAAGAGTTTCATCTTATCTGGGTGCATGGGTGCTTTCTGATTTACCAAATGTTTTCCCGCTGACCTGATTTCCTGGGTCAAGTATATGGAAGATTGTGGAAAAGGCAAGAAAATTGATAGAATTCCCTATCTTATGAACCGGTGAAGAAAATGTGAGGAACTTGCTTACTTAGCTGAAAAGAGGTGAGATGGGGTTCATGAATAAATAAAGTCTGTTTTTGCACCTCTCAATAACTACCCCTCACGTGAAACCCATCTCCCCACTCCGAAAGGAGAGATCTGTCTCTGGCTGGTTTAAAGCCCAGCCCTACCGCCTACAAGCGGCAGAGTCAGCTCACTCTTCCCATCCAAGCTTCAGCTTCCGTCTGGAATTTGGGGCTTGCCCTCTCCGTTTACTGTGCTGGCACCACAAACTGATAAATGAGCAGCAACAGCGTGGAAATTGTCAAACGAGAGGGGATCCTCATGCTGGAAATAGGATGCACCCATGATGTCTCCCTCCATCCAAGAGACACAGCATTCTGATTCCAGTTCCTGGGATAAAAATAACTTTCATAGGAGGGGACAGCTCCCCAGGATATCTGGGCAGGGTAAAAATAGTCCTAAGAACAGCTGGCGTCTTTTCTCCGCTTTGGTATTCACCCACAGCCTCTGATCTCTTGTTTGGTTTCCCAAGTCGACCTACCATCCCAGGCAAACAATTCCCTTGTTCTGGGGCCAGGCGGTGGCAAATATACGCCAGACTCTGGGGGTAGAAGCTTTGGAAGCTAGAAATATGGGTCCTCTCCCAGTGCTGTTTACAGCTCTCCATGTCACTCCAGGCAAATCATTTCCATTCTTTGACAGAGCGCTGTCCAATGGGACGTTCTTCAAGTATGGAAATAAATGGTCTATATCCGTGCTCTCCAGCCACACTGACTGCGTGTGCATCTTGAGCGCTTGAAATGTGGCCAGTAGGAATGACTGAGAAACGTTATTTTTATTTTTAATTTTAAGGAATTTGAACTGTCACATGTGGATCATGGCTACCATGCTGGACAATGCGGGCCTTTTAGTGGAGATGGGAGAGGCCCCAACCCTAGCCTTGGATAAGAGGGGTTGGTGACATGTGCGTGGAGCCTGGCACATGTGAGTCTCCACTAACTCACTTCCTGCCCCCTGCTGCTCTCTTGGAGTGTGGATTTGCAAGGGTTTTGGTGCTGAAGAATTTCCCTTGGGACATACAACTCCTTTTCGGGGACTGGTGAGAGGGGAGTGTGGTGGTGGGTAGAAAGGTGCTGTGGGGTCTTCTGGGACCCACTTAGTGTTGTGAGAGATCAGGAGGCATGTCTGTGTCAGATGAAAAGGCAGGGGCAGGACAGGCGGTCTACACCTCCCCATTCCCAGTCCCATCTCTGACGTTCACAGACACCAGTCTTCCAAAGGCATCTATCTTAGAAAGTCACATCTTTGCATAGATGTGACTCAGATCATGGACTCTAGAACCAGATACTTCCAACTTGAATTTCAGTTCCATCCTTACCTGCATCACCTTGAACAAGCTGCCAATCTCTGCATTTCCCACCTGTAAAATAGGTGGATGAACACCTACCTCTGAGAGTTTTGTAGGGGCATGTGTGCGTGAAGGTCTTTGCAGTGGGCCTGGCACATACTGGTGCTTGATGAGTGGTAACCGTGGTCAAACTTAGAGAAGGAACATGTTTTGGTGGTCCTCGGGGTAAGGAAGGAACATGTTGCAGGAACAAGTCCTGGTGTCCTCAGATGGCACATGACCTGTTAAATTGCAGAGCTGGAAGTCATCCTGATGCATCTAGAGCTGGGATCTCCTTTCCATTGGCCCTGCCAAATAGCAGCCTCCTGGGACCCCTCCAGAGGCAGGAACTCTGCTCCCTCTTGAGGCTGCTGGCAAACTGATAGGAAGTCTTCCTGGGATCCAAGGGCTGGCTGCATATCTGTGGCTTTCCACCCTTGGCCCTAGTACCCGTGCCACTTTCTAGATTTGACTTCCTTTAATCACTGGCACAGGTGGGAGACATTTACAAATGGACCCTGGTAAAAATCCCCAGACCAGGGGCTCGCTCACCAGTTCGAGGGTGGGATTAATGCTATTTGAGTTGCAAGAGTTGAAGTTCAAAGACTCAAAGCCTGCTCTTAGTTAAGAGCAGAGGATATTTCATATCAATGTCAGTAAAGGAGCTGGGGAAGTGGTTCTAACCCCCATCTGTTCATTGGCTCCCTCTCTGTACTAGTTATTGAGCACCTTCTGTATGTCAAGTCCTAAAGACACAGATACAAATGCCCGTCCTCCAAGATTCACAGCATGGGGGAAGAGCTCCATCAATGGAGCTCTGTCAACAATATGACATGGACCATCAAGTCAGGACTGAGAACAGGGTGAGATGAGTGAAGAACTTATCTCAGGGGAAAAAATTAATTAACAGTGTCAAAAAAGATTAAGATAAAACTGGGCATGGTGATGCGAGCCTGTTGTCCAAGCGCTGAGAGGCAAGAGTCTTGGGATCACTTGAGTTCGTGGATTCAAGACTACCCTGGGCAACATAGTGAGACCTGGTCTCGAAAAATCAGCTGGGTGCTGTGCTGAGTGCCTATATTTCCAGCTACCTGGGAGGCTGAGACTGGGGATCCCTTGAGTCTGCAGTACCCTGGGCAACTACTTGAGTCTGTGGTACCCTGGGGCAACATAGCAAGACCGAGTCTCAAAAAAAAAAAATTAGATAATTACTGTTTTAATGCAGTATTTAAAAAATCAAAACAAATGCAAAAAAGCAGCCATGAACAAAGGATGAAACTTTTAAATGAAGACAGGAACAAGATTACTGATTTTTCCTCTGACCCCAGATTCCAATATGGCAGGCACAGCTTTGTATTCTGGGGTGAATGGGGGTAGGAAGCCACTGTGGAAAGAAGAGACAAGTATCCCATTTAGCCACTGTGTCTCCTCCTCTCAACTTGTACATTCCTTCCCTACTTCACTCAGAGGTGGCAAGTTGGTGACTCAAAATTGATCATAATGGGAATCTTATACCACAGAAACTGGCAGAAACTGAAAATCAAGGTTTTCCCTTTCCCTGTCTGGAGAGCTGGTTATTAAATACTTACCAGCCTACTATATCCCAGCCTGCATTGGGGTAGAGAGGTCCTTCAAGAAAGGTTTTCCAGAGAAAGTGATAGCTTCTGAATTTTGCAGGCTAATAATTAGAAAAAGGGAGAAAGAACATCCCTCCAAAGAAGAAACTTAATGTGCAAAACACTGAAGGAAAGGGGGAGAGGGTATTGTTTTCAGTAAACTGCAAGGAGCTGAGTGTAACTGGAATGTGTGAGCTGCAGACGAAAATTTCGGAAGAGAAGATTTCAGGACCAAGACAGGTTCTGAGACTGAGCAAGACCAATCTCAGGTCTGTGTTCTAAGATGAGGCAGCAGATCTAGGCGACAAGGAGGATGCCCTCTGCTTCTGTGGCATGTGGGAACTGACCCACATAAGGGACAATGTTGGTGAGCTAGTACATGTTTAATAATCGCCAAAGAAAAAGAGGCTTGTTTTATAGCTAATTTCAGAGGCATAAATATTCCCAACATGGTCAATTTTAAACCACCTATGGGATGTCACTGAACACTAACTGAGATTTTCCTGTGGAGTGACCATTATATGGCAGCCCCCCTTTTCCTCGAGCAATACATCCAAGATCTCTAGTAGATGACTACTAAACCCTACATACACTATAATTTTTCCTCATCATATATACATGTGATGGCATACAATTTAAAATTAGACACAGGGCCGGGCACCGGTGACACAGGGCCGGTGGTGACTTTAATCACAGTCCATGGAGCAAAGCCGAGGCTAGGAATTGCTTGAGTCTGTGGGTTCAAGACCCACCGGGGGCAACAAAGACCTAGTCTCAAAAAAATAGCTGGGCATGGTGGCACATGCCTGTAACCCCAGCTACCTGGGAAGCTGAGGTTAGGGATCACTTGAGTCCATGGTACCCCGAGCAACATGAGCCTGCAGTTCCCTGGGCAACAAAAGTGAGACCTAGTCTCAGAAAAATTAAAACAAAATAAATTAAATTAAAATTAAGCACAGTCAAAGGTGAACAATGATAACAAAATGGAACAATCTGAAGCCACTAGCATCTAAAGTGAGAATGTAATAGTAGCTGTAGTAGTGGTAGAAATAAACACAACAGATATTTATTGTACTTTTACCACATGCCACATGCTGTTCTAAGTGCTCTATACATACTAACTCACTTGATCATCAGCTCATAGATTCAAAATAAGTGATATTATTATAGCAAATTTAAAAATCTCATTTCAAGGGTTGCAGAAATCCACATATGAAGAGGTTAAATGGCATATTGAGAATCAGACATCTAGGGGTTAGTGAGATTTACTGAACTGGGATTTACTGGCAGCCGCTATCGACCTAGTCAACAAGGATGGCAAGAGAGAAGGAATGTACTTTTGCACCAACTCAAATCTCAAATGAGATTTCCTTAGCTTGGGGGGAACTTACATCTATACCAGCTGGTTTACCAGACGAGGACTGATAAGGCTGGGAGAAATAGATGTTCACCACACAGATATGTGTTAATCACCCTAGGTTTATAGATGAGGAAATAGGCTCAAAAGGGAAACAAGGGTCCTCCAGATGCTGGCATAAGGTGGGATGTGATCAGGTTATACCCTTCAACCAGCTTCAGGTGCTAGGGTTCCTATAAAATCTCACCCATTCCCCACCATCTAGCCATGCTGGCTAGAATACATTCAGCTACCATTAAAAGAAAAACCCAGCTAAAGTCACCCTGGCAATAAACGATTCTGCTGTTTTGAGAAACGGCAGCCCAGGGCTACCCAGTTTAGTCTATAAGCATCTATGAAAGGATCTCCCCCCCAACTCCCTCTGCTTTTCTTCTCTGCCACTTTAGTTTGTCAGTCATGGATCTATGGCTTGTTACCTCATGATGACAAGATGGCTGCACTCTCTCCAAATACCACATCCTCACCCAACAATGTTCAAGGGGAAGAAAGGAGTGCTGGTTTTGCCTGCTTTTAAAGTGAAATGAACTTTCTCAGAAGCTCCTAGGATATATAAATACTACTATCACTTCCTGGTGACTGGTCTGTATCTTATGTTCACACCCAGACTTATGTTCACACCCTTCACTGGTCAGAGACAGGTCTCACTAAAGCCATCATAGTGGCTTTAATCTAAATAGGAATCAACTCTTGAGGTTCAGGAGGGATGCAGTCTTCACTGAAGGATGAGGCAGCTTAGAAGAGGGCAAAGGTGGAATTCTGTTAACAAGGAAGAAATGATAGTGCCTGTCCCTGTTATGGAAAGTTCAAAGATGAAGACTGACTAGCCCCCAGTTCAGCCTCTCCTCTGCCCCCGCCACTTCCTCCGTCCTTTCTCATATATCAAACATTTATTGAGGGCCTGTGATAATACACAATCATAGTCTGGAGAGGAGGTCAGTGGCAGGGTAGGGGGGCAAGGGGTGAGGTGGTAAGTTCATGAGACTAATATAGACCTTGATATGAAATGGTGTGCTGAGAACTAGTCAGGATGGGGGCAGGGCATGTGTAGAGCAAGAATAAAGCTTTGAGGCAGAGGAATCCCATGATGTAGGACATTCTCAGGCAGAAGTACCCACAGGTTAAAGCTTTCTGCTCATCAAGTATCCCATATCCACTCTCAGCTGCAGGCATAGCTCAGAACTCATCACTCATGGCCCATTCTGTACAGATGATGGTTCCGTTTACACCTTCAGAGAGTTCTGTTCTTCACTTACCAAGGCTTTTGTGTCTGGAAAAGGGTCTGATTCTTCCAGGGTTAACTGAATGAACTGGAAGATGATGAGATAGAAGGTATGTGGGGGAGGTTTGGCCCCTTCCCACTCCCACCTTCCCCCTGGTGACTATGTGACTTGGAGAAAATGATGCATCCTGTCTCTGAGCCTCAGTTTCCCCTTCTGTGAAGTGAGGAAGCAAGGCAAGGCAAAACAATGCAAGGGCACTGTCAGGTCTGACTTTCTCTTGAGGTTGCCAAACCCGGGTCAGTATCAGCACCCCCAAAAGTGGGCCTTTGATATATTGTGCCCCACTGCCATCCCGCCCAGTCCTAAGGAAATAAAGCCAGAGTGAACAGAAGGGGGAAGGAAGGCCCAGGGAAGATGGTCTGGGGTGCCCAGAAAATGAGATCAGCTGCCCAGAGGATGTGGAAAGAGGCCCAGATGCTCCTCTGCTCTTCCCCTTATTCCTCTTGGTGGAATGATGGTCTCGGTGGCCTTGGAAGCCACCCGGTCAGAGTGACATGGTCCCTAAGGCAGAACCTAAGCTTCAGAAGACCAAGGTCTCATCCATGGTATATAACAGTCATAACAGGATGTAACTTCCTCCCAGGGAGAGAGGGATTAGACTGGCATTGCCTGGAAGGGATATAGTGAGGACATTGTCAGAGGCTGCTGCATCCTCCTGTTAGGAGTTAAGGTCAGTTCACTTCACTGAGATGCTTTTTCCTAGCATTTGAAATCCAGTGACATTTCCACCAAATATTTCTCTTTAGGGGCCATCTTATGTGTTTATTTTTACTTTTTGAATAACTCTTTTAAATTTATTTTATGTCTTAACAGGCTTTTTTGGTTTGTTTTTGTAGACTTTAACGATATGGCAATTGTATCTCAGAGAATGTAGCATGTACAACATCAAATAAGTGTTACCCAATTCCTGCCTTAAAATGAGACAATTTATTTCTCCCTCCAACATCATCCTTTATGCTTCTCTGACTCTCCCTCCCTGCCTCCCAATTCTTACCTCCAGAAGACCCTCTTTGTTTATTAGCATCTTCTGCTTCTTCAAATCATCCGCTATGTAAACACCCACTATTTGTCGTTGTCACTCTGACTTCCTTTACTACAGATCATTTATTCTCTCCATCACCTTCCATTTTGCTATAAATGGCAGTGTTTCATGCTTCCTCGTAGCTGAACAGTACTCCCCTGTGCAGCTGTACACACTCTTGATCAGTCCCCTCTCTGTGGGCATTTAGGGCATCTAAGGCATATTTGTTGGTGGCTGAGGGTGACAAGGAGGGCTAGCCTGGTCAAATCTGGTGAACTTGACTCCCATTCCCTCTTTCCTTTCTTTACTCTGCCATCACTCCACACTTCTGCAGGCAGTGTTTCCGATGTGCCTGGCACGTGTTTCATGCTGGCATCAGAGACTTAACATGCCCACAGCTCACAGCAGGGCCCACGGCTTCCATTGCCTGGGAACAGTTCCCAGCTCAGGGCCAGAAACACAGCAGCATTCCAGTTGGCAGGGTGGCCCGGGAATGAACATGGACATTAGGCATGTGTTGTGTGTATGTATCCTAGGCTATGTACTATGAAGCTCCAAATGGGGCTGGGGCGGGGGGTGGGGGGGGGTAAGACCTGTGCCATTGAACCTAACTCTGTAGTGCATTGGGGGAATTGGGGCTAACATGGGAGCCACGTTCTCCTCCCAGTTCTGCAGCTCCAGGGATACAGTGCCATGTGAGGCAGGACCTTCTGACCTGTTATCTGCCTGTCTATCTCCTGCTAAGCCTCCACCACCAGATCATGGCACTCTGAGGGCAGAAGCACAACCTGGCATTAAACATTCTTAGTGGGTCAATGAATGGGGCTGATCACTGAACCCTCTGTTCTGCATGCTGACTTCCCCCAGTGATTCCTATGCAGACGTTTCCAGAGCAGTTGCTAAGTGCCCACCATGGAGCTGTTGAAATCAATAGTTCTAAGATAGACATGCCCCCAAGACAAAAGGGTTCTTGACTGGGGTCTGCTTGAGCAGGGAGAAAATTAAGTCCTGAAAATCCCCCGTCCTTCCCCCCGCCCCAGCCAGGAATGCCTGTCCTGCTTTGTGCCCAGAACATCACAGGGGCCAGCAGTCACCATCTGCCCAGGGCCAGTCTCCTTACCTTCTGTCCCACAGACATAACCCTGATTTGGCTGACTTATAAGTGTCCCTTCCATCTGCAGAGTGGATAACATCTTCTAGACCCAGATCCATCAGAACATATCACAGCACTATGATCGGTCATTGGCTCTGTGCCAGGAACCCACTTGGTGGAAGACTGGGTGTGAAAAGGCAGCAGGAAACATGGTCTCTTCCCAAGAATTCTTATCAGTGTCCCGCCTCCTCTTTCCAGCTGATCATGAGCTCCTGGATGACCATGAGCTTCATTCCCTCCCACTCTAGGTAAGGCAGCCAGCCTTTGAGAACCACTGACATTGATTTATTGCCCAACATCAGCCACATCCTCCAGCTCAGATGACCCAGGCAGATGATCATGTTCATGGTACCTATTTAGCAATGGAGCAAGTGGGATTCTAGAAAGGAATGACATCAATCCCCATGGACTCTGAAGGGTTCCCCTTGGGTTTGAAGGCTGCCCCCATCTGTGGGAGCAGGGCTTCCTGGAGCTTACCATTGCCCACTCAGACTTAAGAGTGAGATTTGGAAAGGCCTGGTGTTCAGTCATTGACCAGCCACCTGACCTTTGAAAACATGATCCCTTTGCCTGGAAATGGCTTTGTGGCTAGTGAGTCACAGGGCATCATCACAGAGAGCATTGGGATGAGGGTAGATTCTCCACTGACTTGCCTTCGGCCCCATTCTTATTCTGCATGACAAGTCCATTCATAAGTAGCTCTGTGACAACCTCTATTCCTTTCTTGTATTATTTTATGGCATTGCATTTGTGTCATTGCAGAGGATTCTCTATGACATGGGGGTTTCTGGTATCTCCCCTCCAGGGAGCACTTCTCACATGTACTGTGTGTGTCTACTGTCTGCATCACAAATATGTGTATGCTTGGAAAGCATGACATGTGCAAATGTCTTTGTCTTCACTGCCGTAGTAGCAGCCCCTGTTCCTGCAGCTTTGTACAGGGGTTTGCTCACTGTGGGCCTTAAAGAAACCCATTTGCATTATTAATGGTTTGAGCATCTATTGTGTCCCAGGCGCCATGCTGTGTGTGGGGACACAGAGATGGATGTGACAATGACAACATCATGTGACATGTGTTCCAATATGGGTGTGGGGCAGAGTTCTGTGCTGTACCTACAAGGACAGACAGGCTGTGACTCGGCATAACTGGGGAGAGAGAATCCCTGGAAGAAGAGCATGGACAAACCCTTGAAGGAAACCCACTTGTCCAGAATCTGGGTCTAGGGGGTGGGAGGTTAGGACTGAAGATAGACTGGCAAGGTTCTGCTCATAACACCATGCTCTACAGCTAAAGTCAGGACCTCAGACTTCCTGGGTTCAAATCCCACCTCCACCACATTCCAGCTTTTTCCCTCTGTAAATGGAAAGAACAGACGATACTTACATAGCACAGTGTACCCAGACTAAGGTGAGGCAAGTGAGGTTGCAAAATATTGGGCAATGCAAAAAAGAAAGCCTCAATAATGGAATTTAATGTTTGAGGGGGTGTAAAAAAACAAACAACCACCAACAAGTCACATACGTAGCGTTTTAATGTAACACTTCAAGCATGTCCGAATGAATGCGTACTAAGCCTACCGTGAGCAAAATAACAAAAATGTAAATAAAGACAGGATCCGCCTAGCACAAAGTATGCAGCTCAGGAGAGGCCACTGTGATTGGACTAGGAGTTGCAACCTCCAGGAGACTTCTGAGGAAAACCCACTGCCCCTTTTTCCAAGAAGAATGGGCTAACATGCGGGATTTGTGCGGAGTTTGGGGGTGTTCCCGCATTCCCTGGGGCTGGTCCACGTGGAAGTGAAGAGCTCCGGTTCAACGTGGGGGTGCTGGGGAGGGAGAGGGGGGTTGCACGCGCCTTCAAGCCGCCTGCGGGCTCCCCGGCCCCACCCCGGGCCTCCTCCTTGGCAGCCGTGGGTGCTCTGCCCCCTGCAGGAAGCAGGGCACAGCTCCGCGGCTTCGTTTTCTTTCTTTGGCTCCCTCACACCCGCCCTCGGCTTGGGACTTTTCCTAAAGTTTGCTGAAACCAGACACCTTGCTCCACCGAACCGGCGTGCAGCCACAGTTTAAAAGGCCGCCTTCAGCGCCCCCTCCCCGCCCTCTGCTGAGACTTCAAAAGGCCCGACGGGCGCCGCGGCCCAGGCACCTATGACCCGCCCCCCGCGCCGGGAGTCCGCGCCGCAGTCACTGGACACAGAACGGACCAAGTTCGAGCGCACGCGGACCCGGCCGGCGGCGCAGCCCCGAGCGCCCATGCCCCTCCCGGTGCCGCTGCGCCCTGAGCGCCTGCGCCCAGTTTAGGGAAGGGGACTCCGCACCCCCACGCCCGCGCCCGGGGCTGCGGGGACCCATGAATACAAATGCCGTTAGGCGACCGAGGAAGGACAGACCGTCCAGCCTCGCACCTAGGAACCCAGTAAGTGCCGCGGGGCTCCTGGGGGGCTAGGGGTACCGGTGTGTGAGTGCGTGCATGAAGGTTGCATGGGAAGGGGTGCTGGGTGGGGAGCGGGGGGAAGCACGCGTGTGGTGGGCTTTAGCGGAGAGCTGTGTGCCGCGGGGGGTGCGCCCGCGTGTGCTCCTGGGTTTGCGTCTGTACGGAGGTATGTGCGCGGGTGTGGACGTTGGGGGATCTGGCTCCACCAGGCTGGTGTGCATTTGCTT